>JASDQU010416404.1:0-10212 GCA_032191745.1 Picea mariana
TATAATATAAAAAATAACATTCTTTCTTTTAACAATAACAATATGTCCCCTTCTTATTTTTTTAAAATTATAATATAAAAAAAATACATTATTTCCTTTAAAAATATATCCACCTTCTAAGACATTTCCTTTCCCCTCATTAAGGATATCCTAATTATATTTAATAATAAAATATATACTTTGGGTCACCTTGTGTTTTCTTCAGCATTACCTTTCCCTTGCTTTAAGGATCTGCTAGTTACATTTAATAATAAAATATAAAAGCATATATAAATTTATTTCATAAATATGCACGAGAGATTTCTTGAAAGTGTGATAAATGCTCGTGCACCAAGTGGTAGGCAAGGTTTTTAAGTTAAAATTTAATTCATAAGAAGACGACAAAATTTAGCATTTCAGAGCACTTTCAGTGATTGACCACCACTCTTACGGAACCGACCTAACTTCTCCTTACAAGTTTAAGAAAAATACCTAATTTTTGCGAACCATGAATGCGTTTTAGGTGCGCGAGATTCGACAAAACCCCGAATCTCGAAGGATCGAATTTGTTATTTGGGTCTTTGATTAATTAAGAAGTAAATCCAATTTATCAGGAAATATTGCTTCTTTCTGTGATCATATTAGAGAAAATTTGGGTGGTAACTACTGTCCACCGCGATTCAATTAGTGGACGATATTGCTCTTTGGTACGTTGATTTCTTTGTATGGCATTTTGCCACGTTCCCTGGAAATGGTCCACAATCACAGTATTTTGTCTGCTCTGTTTCTCTAGATTCTTTTTTAATGTTTAGCTTTATCAAAGGGTTTGAGATATCCTTGCAATCGTGGCTGTTTGACATACGTGCTTAATTACGGCTTCATATGCTCTTTGAAGGTAGGGTTGCATTTGTGCTTATATATTTCAAGTGGGTATATGTTAGGGTTACATTTGTAGCTCTGAAGTTACATTTGTAGCTCTGAAGTGGGTGTGTTAGGGTTACATTTGTAGTTCTGAAGTGGGTGTGTTAGGGCTACATTTATGGTTATATATTTCATGTGGGTCTCTTGTTTACTGAAGTTGGTCTGGTGAGGATTCGAACTCGGGGCTCTTTGTCACTAGGATAAACGAAAAATCGAGACACATCTCTGGTAGGTCTGTTGCTGAGGATTTCTTTGTATTTCCCGTTTTGAATTTCGGTTTGTATTCTGTAGAAAGGGTCTATATTTGACAATTTAAAGGTTCTTGTTTAGAACTTTCTATGAGAAATTGGGTCTCAAAACGGTTTGAATTTGATGTGTGTGAATTTACACCTTGAAATTGGATTTTGCAGGTGGGGATTCGTGGTTTGATCTGAAGAATGCAGGGTTTGGGTATTCTTAGCAGCAGCAGTGGAGTCCTTAAGTCAGGGGCCGGTGTCACTGCTGCTTGCGATTTCGGTAGGAAGTTTAGCAATTCGGTATCAGGCGGTCGGGCATTTGTTGTTCTGGATCCCAAGAATGCTTTTTCAAATGGGTCATTGAAGGTACTGTACAATTATATAGCTTTTTCTCTGTTTTTCTGGGATGAATTGATCGAGATTTCTATTCCTTTTGTCTTCTGTTATTATCCCTCATATTAAATTAGGCCTACATCCACTTACATATTTATGATTAGTACTATATTATGTATATTGGGAAATAATATAATTTTCATTCTTTTGATGGAGAATATGTCTTTGATCCAGGATCGATGTTATCATTTTAAGCTATTATGCTGGTTTTTTCCATAAAACGTTGTTCTAGTGTGCAAGTTAGTATTTATCTCTTATTTGGCTGGGATGCTGTGCCAGGTAATGCAGTTTTGTAGTGTGTGTTGCTTTGTGCTCAATTGTTTATTTTATATTGTGCAATATATAAATAGTGGATGTGGTCACAGACAAGGCTGGTCTATAGTTTTGAGCTCAATCTATATACTCCTTTATCTTCACATACCTCGTACCTTTTTTGGGGGTTGGGTTTCGGATGATAGAAACCTGCCAAGTCTATGAGTTCTGTATCTTATTAGAACACTTCACACTCTTGTCTGGTACAAGACTTTAGTTGCTATGTTCTAGCCAAAAGCATATAGCACTCTGGCTGCAAAGGTCGGTTGTTCCCTTCTCTGACAGAACAATAGGGATGCATGTGTGGCATTCGGTCCCTCGGACAGAACAAATGCCTATATGTTTGTACTCCGAAGTTTTGTCTTCTTTATTATCAAGGTTTTTTTAAATATGCAACTGGGTTGGTTATTGCAATTTCTTTTCTTTTGGGATATATTTGAGTTGGAACCATATTTTTTTAAAATTTCCACATGCTGATAGTAATTTGGTCTGAAACAGTTTTCCCAATCAATTATAGCTCCAGGTTCCCAGTGGAGGTGTACATATTCAAAGAGAAGTAGGAGGAACTTTGGTGTAAGAGCAGCTGGAAACTATGATGAAAGTTCTAAACCAATTGCTCCTCTTCAATTGGAGTCGCCTACGGGCCAATTTCTTTCTCAGCTCTTGAAGGACCATCCCCACCTTCTTCCTGCAGCAGTCGAGCAACAGTTAGAGAGGCTTGTTGCTGATCGCGATGCAGCTGCCCAACAGGATCCACCTTCATCGACTAGCACAGAGCTTGTACTGTACAGGTCAGTTGAATGGACTAAAGTTCAAATTATTCTCTCTCAAAGCAAGTTGTCTTCTTCAATAGAAACTTTAATTTTATTTTTGTGTTTATAGAGGAAATTGACTTGCTATGGTTTGCTTTTCATGAATTTAGGAGGATAGCAGAGGTGAAGGCTGCAGAGAGGCGTAAAGCCTTGGAAGAAATTATCTATGCCCTTATAGTTCAAAAATTCATGGATGCCAGGATTTCCTTGATACCATGTATTTCAATGCCTGATCCTGTGACTGGTCAAATTGATACATGGCCCAAACAAGACCACAAGCTTGAGGGTGTACATTCTTCCGAGGCCTTTGAGATGATAAAGAATCATCTAGCCCTTGTTCTTGGCAATCGCTTGTTAGACACCAGTTCTATTGCCCAGATTAGTAAGCTGCGAGTAGGGCAAGTATATGCAGCATCAGTTATGTATGGATACTTTTTGAGAAGAGTGGACCAACGTTTCCAGCTTGAGAAGAGCATGAAAACTCTWCCGTCTGGATTGAATGAAGAATCCGATGCAGAGCAGACGCTGGGCAGTGACTCTAAAACCAAGGGTGAATTYCAGACACGGTACTCATCTCCACAAGTTGCTTCTGCAGCAATRCCTAGTATAGGAACTCCGTCAGAACCAGAATTCAACCCAACAGTCAATGGTAGAAGGGGAGTGAAGCCTTGTAAATTGAGAGCGTATGTGATGTCCTTTGAACCAGAGACYTTGCAGAGGTATGCGACAATGAGGTCTAAGGAAGGAGTCAGTATAATTGAGAAGCATTCTGAAGCCCTATTCGGAAGGCCTGAAGTTCAGGTTGTAGGTGGGTCAGYGGCAGCTACAAACGATGAAATAATTAAGATAAGTTTTTCAGGCTTGACAAGTCTGGTTTTAGAAGCTGTCACTTTTGGCAGCTTTCTTTGGGATGTTGAAAGCTACGTGGACTCCAGGTACCATTTTGTGACAAACTAGTTTTAAGGTCTATGTTGCAGTAACAGCTGTAAATATGAAGATTGTGACTTTCAGCAATACCTCAAAAAATTTTGCCAGAGGTACATGCAAATGCTAGCTTGCTTTGGTGGCATTAACATGCTCTCTGGATGATAGTTCATGGCTCAACATTATGTCCTTACTGTTCCTTTATCACCAAATATCCTTGCTCCCCACAAAGACCCCTCTGTAAATATCTCAGACTGTGATCAGATTGAAGGATCTGTCCTCTACTCGACAAGTTCTCATAAACATGGATATCTCAGACTGTGATCAGATTGAAGGATCTGTCCTCTACTCGACAAGTTCTCATAAACATGGATATCAAGCTGATAACGAGTTTATTCTACCTGGCCTTTACGTGCATTAGTTGACTTGCTATTGCACGCATCTATTTATGGTTACAGACCCCAGGATCACATGTTGGTCCATATTAGAAGAAATTTATATGAACTGCACTGATCTTCATTTCTAACATCGTGGAAGATCTTTTATTCTATTTCTATCATTCCGAGTTTAGGTTCATTTCATTTCCATGCATTGCTCATCTATGGTGCACTGTACACAGAAGCAATAAAATATCGCTTTTTGTGTAGTTTTTTGTATCATTTGTTTTGCATGTCCAGATGATATAAAGAAATACAAACCGATTTGAGTGCCTTATATCTTGTCTTCTATAACATTAGAAAATTTGAAGAGCTTTTTGATGGGTATATGTAGCAAACTAAAAGCTGTCCCTCTATCCATAAAATTGATGTGAATTCCAAAGCGTTGTTTACCACTCTACTCTAGAACTTCTCTATCTATAAAATTGATGTGAATTCCAAAGCGTGCTTTACAACTCCATCTACTCTATTGCATACAGGTTTTCTTCTTGTTATGACTGTACAGAATGAGTGCGTTAATAAGTTTCAAGAATATTTTGAAGAGGTTAAAGCGGACTCTTAAAAGATGTGGATTGGCTAAAGTATCATGTCCATTGAGTAAAACTGGTAAAGGCAGCCGTATTACTTGATTAACTAAATTCTTCAAAAGTTTTGGACCACTATATGTGTAATCTTTTCAAGGATGCTACTTGCATAGTTTGATTGAATATATGAACTTATGAGAATGGACAGTATCTCGATTCTCAAGTAAAGGAACTATATGCTAGCGAAAATGGTGGAGGCCATAAACCTGCAACTGTTCTAGCAAAAATGGTGGAGGCCATAAACCTGCAACTGTTCTAGCAAAAATGGTGGAGGCCATGTGGAGGTGGTGGTGGATATGTTGGTGATGGTGTTTTTGGAGGTGACTCTGCTGGATTTAGCCACTTAGTTGTGTCATTAACGAGTTTTTAATGGGAGGGCAGAGCCTTTACGAGCCTGTCTCTTGTCTCTTCTGTCAGGCCCACTTAGCTCTTGTTGTTTATGGGATTATCGCCATTACTAACGTTGGAGGATAAGACAAGCCTTAGTTTCGAGGAGCCCTCAATGGAGTTTAGGTGGTGCCTTCCTGGCGTTGCTTGAAGCTTCCATGACGGAAGCTGCTGTCAGCGCACTTATGAGTGCAGTTAACGAGGAGGCTTGGAGGAAGGTTGGTTTGTTTACCTTGTCTGCAGTGGCTCCCACTATCGCCCTTCCGTCACCTTTGAAGCTAATAGCCTTGTCGTCTATGCTTGACCTTGATTTGACTTGGCGGAGTGTGAACGTGGCTAATCCCTAATCAAATGCTGCAGTTGTTGCAAATGCTCGAACTTCTAGTCTGTGTGCGGAAGCCATCCTGGGTAGTAGGAAGGTTGGCAACAGTTTTTACTAGGCTCGTAGTGATAGGTCCCCTCTAGTAGTGAAGCTTGCTCCTCGGAGGAAGTTTGGAGTGAAGACTTGGATTCCTAACCGTTCTAAATGTTAGATGGTCCTGGGGGATGATTTAGGCTTGGAGGAGGTCGTAACCCTGGCTCTAAATGCCCTGGTAGGTCGATTGTCATATCGCTCCCGATGTACTTTGTCCATTACAAATTGGGTTCGAAGGTATTGGTTACCTTCGCTGGGGTATGAGCGGAAGGTTCTTTACTTTCCAAGACGCTTGTTTGGGTTTAAGTTTAATTTGTTGGAAGACTCCATGAAAATCTTGGATAAGCTCTGGACATTTGATGAGGGGAGCTTGATGCTCAAGCGTTGGATGATCAGCTTTGACCTTGTTCGTGAATATTTTCAGTTCAGGCACCTTTGGGTTCTGCTACCAGGTTTACCATTAAACCTCTGGAATGAAAAAGCTTTGGTTGCGATTGGCAATGCACTAGGTGGTTCATTAAAGTTGATGACTTGGCGCTGAGTGCTCCTGAAAGAAGTTTGAGAAAGATTCTGGTTGAAGTTGATATTCATTCTGGTATTTTGGAATCCATTGATATATAGTGGCGTGGTCACACTATCTACCAAAAAATGGATTACTTGGGTTTACCTTTTCGGTGTACTCTCTATTGTAAAACTGGTCACCTCATAAGTGACTGTCAGGACTTTTTGGAGGAGTCGTTGGAAAATTCTCGGCTCAGGAAGGTGTCTAGATGTGATTCCCCGGGTGTTGACTCCATTCAAGCTGCAGCCAATACCAGGTTTATGGATTCTTCAAGTCAAGCTGCCACAAACACTGTCACAGGTAAGCTAAAAGCCCTTTGTCCTTCTTTCTACTATTCACTCTTGCCCTGGGAAAAGTATTCTCTGGACTCTCGTACAATGGTTGGAACTGTGCATTCCTAGTCTCACGTCCCGACGAAAGCTAGGGAAGGTACTTCCTCCTTGGAGTCTGCTCCACAGCCCTCTGTGAGGTGCATGTCTGTTTGTAGTACGAAGAAGATGACCTCCTCCCCTGAGGAGGTTAGAGTAAACTCTGTTTTTCCTACCTGTAACTCGCCTCCTTCTGGGGGTTTAAGGATCGAGGAAGCCATGGATTCCCTAGGGGTTAGGGGCGTGCCCAGTGAGGAGGAGAGGGATTGTTTTCTTCTATCGGGTTACAGGGAGTCGGAGCCTGGTGAGTGCTCCCTGGGGGGACCCTAAAAGCGAGGTGGGGGGGGACCTTGAAAGCGACCTCCATGCACAAATTATTGCGAAAGACAACCTGATATTATTTTCTTACAAGAAATTCTTGCGGATGAAAAAAAATCTAGGTGGTTTATGTTAAATTTTTTTCCAGGTTGGTTATCTTGCGCTGTTAGTTCTGTTGGAAGCTCTAGTGGGTTATTGGTGACGTGGGATCCTAATAAACTAGTATTGGATCTTTTACTTTGCTGTGGAGGAATTATTTTACTTTCTAGCTCTTCTTTGGAGAATAATAAGCAAATATGTCTGCTCAATGTATATGGGCCTTGTAACAAGAGGAAATCTTTTTGGGAACATGTGGCCTCTAGAGGATTGTTGGCTTATATTAATTTGATTGTTGTAGGGGATTTAAACTTCACTTCTAGAGCGGACGATGTCTGGGGAGCTTCGATACATCTGGACAAGCTGGCGGGCTTCTTTAAAGACATGTTCCAGGGAAATCACTTAGTGGATTTGCTTCCAGATGTTTTGCCCTCCATGTGGAGGAATGGTAGAGCAGGGGTTGACATCATTGCCAAAAGGTTGGATTGTATATTGGTTTTGGAGAATCTGTTAAATGAAGCGGGCAGATTGAGATCCTGCATGGATTACCCTTTTATCTCGGATCATGCTCAAGTGTTTGCACAATTTGAATTTCAACAGTTTCCTTTAGCCTATCTTTTTAAGGTAAAAGATGTTTGGCTAGATCAAGGTTTTTTGGTGGAATTTGATATATAACAAAGATTTGTGTGGAAACTGAAAGTGTTAAAAACTTGGATCAAATCTTGGGCAAGGCTCTAGAGAAGTGCAAAACTCTTCAGATTAGAATCGTTGGAGGAGGAGCTACGTGTAATACTTTCGTCGATTCCAAGGGATGGGAGGGGCCCGCTTCCCGATTGTCACATTAAAAATTGGAGGAAGAATATAATTCATTACTTCTCCAAATGAAGAAATCTGGAGACAGAGGAGTAGAGCAATCTGGTTGAAAAACGGTGATCATAATACAAGGTATTTTCATAACTTTGCCAGTTCTAGAAGGAATAATAAACATATTTGGGAGACCCTGGATGAGGATGGACAATATCATAGGGGGCAAAGAGGCTCTTAAAAAAGAAGCTAAAAGACACTTTAAAGTCTTGTTTGAAATCAACGACCCTCCCTCCCCAGTGGATCAAGTTTATACTGCTAGTCTCTTTCCTTCTTTTTGTAAATGAGGAGGATTCATTACTTTTTGATCGACCCTGTACAAAATTGGAGATTTGGGGGGTGATATGAAAAGATCTTTTAATCATTGTGGTTGAGTTTTTAATTGCATGTGTTAATTAACCATTTGAGAAGTTTAATGAAAGAATGAGGAAATAAGAGGAATTATGACAGCCATATATATATATGCAGATTTGAAATGAAGTAATAAACAACAAACCATAACAAGAGAAGTGATAACGAAGTTCGGCACAAAATTGCCTACGTCTTCGGGTCTTTGTCTCAGTGGGGGAGGCTTCTTTATTTCTGTTCAAAGCTCAAAAAATACATCGCAACAGTGCCATTAGGCTACAAGACTGATCTGGTCATGTTCTTCCAGATCTCTAGAACCCAGCAGAAGAAACGACATGCAAAACGGATGACCGGAGCTCCCAGAAATGGCTCGCAAGCGTCTGCTCCTCAATAGCTTCCCTGTATAAAAATGGCTTTGGCTTGGCTTCCCTTCAGCATAACTCTGCTCTGACTGTCCTCCTTGGCCTCAAACAGTTCTAGTTTTTATAGATCTGAAGTTGGTCATTATTCCCCAACTTCCTCCCAAAATCTGGCCTCCAAAAATGCCCAATATCTCCCAAAAATGGATAAAATCCATTAATTACAGGCATAAAATCAATTAAAAATAAAAAAACTATATAAATAAAACCCACTGTATGTTTAATAATAGGGCCTAGCCCCCTCTCCCTAGGCGCGCCCCCCCCTTTTTTGGTCACATGTAAGCACATATGGCCAAGCGCCAGCCCTTTTGGCTGCGCGTTGGCCTGAAATAGGCTCCAGCCCCTGGTCTTTGGGCGCTTTCCATGGGACCTATGGGCTATGGATAGAGCCCCGCACATCAAAAGCGGATAAGCCCCTAGATTTTGCGCTGTGGTTACATGGTGGCGCGGGGTCCAAGGGCTGGCCCCTATCCAATACTCCGCGCATATGGTGCCCGCACCCTCGAGTTTATGTGGGTTACTTGACCACGGGCTGGGGCTTAGCCCCAACCCCCTCCTTTTTGCGCCATATTACAACATATAAACTTTAAATAAAATTAAATGTAATACATATAATAAATAACAATGTGGGTGCATTGGTGTTGGGCCTCTCCATAAAACTTTTCTCTTACGAACAGGTCGCGTGGTCGAACCCCAAGAGCTTCATAACATATTTTTTTTAACATAGTAACCAATGACAGGGTGCCATGTGGCAGCGCACGCCTGGGCCACGTGGCACCACCCCATTTGCCTATTGCATGCCATGTGTCAATCGACAGTTGGTCCACCATCAGCTGCACGACCCATTGTGTCTCTGCCACATGTCCTCTTCAAAAGCTTCCACGTCATCTCCTGCACAGTCAGCATGCTGATGTCATGCTGACATCAGCGTTGACTTTTTGACTAGTTGACCTTTGACTTTTTACTTGTTTGGGTTTTCGATCAGAACGCGATAACTTTCGCATACGGAGCCCGTTTGAGGAAGTAAATATATGGCCGGAATCAGGAAGACGAGACAGACGCAATGGCGTTGGTTTCGTCGGATTTTGAGCACTTTCATTTTTGAGCCTTTTTTAGCCCTGTCAGGCTCCTAGATCCGATTCTGGATCACACCTCCCCACTAAAAGACTTTTTGGTCCTCAAAAAGTTACTGACCAATGAACAAGCTCGGGATAGGCCACCTGGCTTGTCCTCTGTCTCTGAACTCTGTTCTGTGCACCTGTCTCATCAAGATCAATTGTAACACAATCATGACAACTGACAGTTTATTGTTAGCCATTTGAACCCTGTTACATCTTACTGAAGCCACTATCATCCATGTAGACAACATTACTAATGATAGTATAAAAAAGACGACTGCAAATGAGCTGATATACTTGAAATATTTGCACGGCATGAGCTTATCTTGAAGCAACTTATGATTGATTTTCCATTCAACAATCATTTCTTGTTCTTGTTTAAGATCTATTACTTCATTTGAAACAATTATTGGTTTGTTGCTTGCTTGCACCGCCTTTCTTTAATTGTTCCATTGTTTGAAGTGTTTTATTTGCCTTAACATGATGAGTATGAACCACATAATTTTGATCTACTTTGGTTAATTGATATTGATTCGTTGTCCTGTAGAAGATTGCCTTACGATCATATAAATATGGACTACTTAAGACCATTCCACATTCTCTTAATGGTACTACATCACATGTTACCTCATCCACATACTTAGATGAAATTGCAAATTTGATTGTGCACTGCTTTGTTATGTGCATTTGATGATGATTGCTTATCCATTTAAGTGTGT
>JASDQU010416407.1:0-10303 GCA_032191745.1 Picea mariana
TTGTAATTATACCTCCTAGTCTCCTATATATACCAAGGAGACATTTTCATTTTGAATCATCTTGTACTTGAACATTTAAGTGGGTTAAAAGGAGGTTTCCCCCTCGAAGAGGCTTATTATCTGAAATTATCTCTTTTTCAAGGCGTTGAGTACTTTTCCTGAGGTTTTTCTATGCTATATTGATGTTTGGTTCTTAACACTTATTTTCCCTTCCCATATGTGTGGTCTGACCTATGATTGTTCACCTGGTCACAAATTGTGAGGTGGAAACCATAGTGGCCTTTCTTAGGTATTAATAGAGGTGATTTTGGGTGGGAAGTTGTTGTAGCACTTGGGGTATACTTTGAACCTATATTTTAGTTTCCTCAAAGGGTTCCTATATTCACGAGGGTACTTGCACGGGTAAGGGTTGTTATGTGTGGGTTACCATAACTATCTCTCACACCTTCACTAGCCAGGTCTTAAAGACTCAACATCCCCAAAGGGTTGGTTTTCAAAGGGCCCTTTATCCATTGGTTTGTCTATTCATAAATTAAATTCTCTAGGGGTGTGCTATGTGGTGAAGTATGTGTCTAGATGGTCATAGGTTATTGTTTTTCTCCTTGGATTAAAACACACTTTTTATTGTAGTTTACCAACTTCTTCGTCGGTATCATAGACTCATTTAGGTGAATAGACATTTCAGTGATTTGTTGTTATTTGTTAGCAATCCTCATATAATTTCAGACATGAGTGGTTTATCCATTATGGGGTGACCTATTCCTTCATCATCTAGTGTTGCAAGATGATTCTCCTTAACTCCTTCCTTGCCATCCATTAGTGAGATATTTTCTTCCACTACCATTCCTAGTACACCCAGTTATTCCATTTGAGGTATGCCACCAGTTACATCATTTCCTTCCATGGATATACCCAGTGTTAGTACACCCATTTTTTCATCACAAGTTCCCACATATGGATTTGTTTCTAGCAAGGGGAAAGGCCTTGGTTTTACTACCAGAAGTGGATTCCCATATATCTATGGTAAACCTATAGGTAGCTCGGTGATTCCAATTGCTAGTTTCCCATTTGGTTGGAATTTTAACCCTAGGTCTAGACCTACCCCTAGTGTATTTTTTAGTGTTGGGTTCACTTATGTCTTTAGAGAAACCAATGTACTTGGAGGAATTTATATGGGGGGATAAGGGATTCCATGCACCACTAACACTCTGTTTGCACTACTACTGGTCATTTTACAGGAAATTCATTTATGAATACCAACCAACGAACCCATTCCCATGGGGATTCTTGTGCTTTCCTTTCCTTTGGAAATTTTGGTGCCCATTTGATAGCCATATTGAATATTCATGGATTTCTCGTGGGTATACGAGTTTGGTTTATGTCCACTCTAAAAGTTCCAAATACTCCTGAAAATTTTTTTCTAGTAAAATCTATTCCTCATCCTTCTAACTCTTCTGGTGAAAGTCTAGCTCCTAGTAACCAGAATTATAAAAGGAATAAAAGGAGGAAGAATAATAAGAATAAGAAAATATGACAGGAGAAGTCACCAGCCACTACAATTCATGTTGGAGACACATCACTAGCCATTTCAAATCATGTTGGACACACATCACCAATCACTGTAAGTCATACTAGAGATAAGAAACCAACCACTACAACTCATGCTAGGAGAAATAAACCAACTAGTACCATTCATGTTGGGGCCACTATTAGACTTTGCTTAATAAAAATTCACACAATTTTTCATTAAATCCAATTAATAATACTAATTCTTTGAATTCCTTTCTCCATTTTGACGAACTTCACCCCAATCCTAACAACGGTTTTCATGCCTCCTCCTTGCCAGTTCCCATCGATCATCCCTCCACTGTAATCAATATTTATTCATCTTATCTTGACCCTCCCACCCTTCATATGCTTAAGAAAGGTTTTAACTTTTTCATTGTCCCTCATTGTATCCCCGTTGAAGTCATTATTTGTGTTATTGAATCCATAATGCAAAATCTTCCCACACATGAGGCTGAGGAAATTCAGCAAGTGTGGAAGAATTCTTCATCGATCCAAAACCCCTAAAATAAACCTAACCAAAGAAGAGTTCAGGTCCATCTGTCACCTCAATGAAAACCTTAATATCATCATCTTAAAAGGTGATAAAGGCAACACTTCAGTTATTATGAATACCTTCGTCTATGAATCTAAACTTCTTCAGTTGATTTCTTCTTCTTATTACAAACCTCTGGTTAAAACCCCAATTAATAACATGACAATTATTGTTATCAAAGACATAAAATCTTCTTCTCTTGACCCCAATATTCAAAAATGTCGTATTCCTCATAACCATCAAATGACTAGGATCTATGGGAAACCTAAAATTCATAAAAAAAGACATCCCCCTTTGACTGATACTCAGTTCCATAGGTGCCCCCATTCATTCCCTTTCTCACTTTCTCATCAACAAACTTCAATCCTTCATTGGTAAAAATCAAAAAGAAAGGAATCTTCACCTTAACGAACACAACATCATGTTCATTTTTTATGTTGTGTCTTTATTCACTAAAATTCCAGTTCCTAAAGTTATTGACATCATCTCTAAACTGGTTGACCCTAAAATACTTAACCTCATTCAAATATTTCTGACCTCTACTTTCTTCACCTTCAAAGGGACCTGTTATGAACAAACAAAATGTATATCCATGGGATCTTCCTTATCTCTAGTGGTCGTGAATATTTTTATGGAACATTTCAATACATTATCCACAAACTCATGGCATATCAAACCAAAATGTTGTTTCCTATTTTTTGATGATACCTTCGTCATTTGGTCTCATGGTTAGTCCTCTCTCAACTCCTTTCTCAACAATATCAATAGTATTTCCCTCAATATTAAGTTAACAATAGAATTGGAAAAGGATAATTCTCTTCCCTTTCTGGATGTTCTTATGTCTTAGTTGCCTAATGGCTCACTCACCCACCAATTTTATAGAAAAAAGACCCATATTGATTGATACCATCATGCCCACTCCCATCATCATACAACCTAAAAATGTTTTGTTCTTAGAACTCTCATTTCTAGAGTCAGTTGAATATCTACTCCTCAATACACCCTTTCATGCACCTTCTTTTTTATTTTAGGTCTTCTAAAGTTTCGTTTGGACCCCTTTTATTTATTCATTTTAATTTTAACTAAAAAAAATTGGCACTTTGACAACGTAATAAATTTATTTTTCCATACCTTACCAGCTAATAGATGAATTTAATCTTTTCTTTTTCCATATATTAATGGATAAATGATTAATTTAATCTTTTTTTCTTTATCATTTGACTTTCTTTCATTTATTCAACGATCATCTTATTTTCCTTTCCTATTTATTTTCATCTCTTGGAATTATTTCCCCAGTATTTCACTTTATTTGTCCTTGATGATGGGTGGAGTGTCCACTCAAAATGTTGGACATTTAAAAACTGATCCATATGGATGTCAGTGGCCTCCCACCTATTCCAACTGGCTCATTTTGGCAGTTTTCCACTTCAAGAGTTTTTTCCTAGTTTTCGGGTCCCTAACTTTCCGGGCCGTTTTGAGGCCTTAAACAACATTTTTAGGGATTTCCACACTCAACATGAGTAGGGATCACTACAGGAAACATCTATATTCCTCTAATAGAAATTTCCAATGGGCTATTGTGCGCCTAAAACAGAGATCGTATGCAAAAGTTACGACCCCGGGAAGTTGATCTACTAACTTATCCAAACGTGGCCCACATGACTTTTGGTGCTTCATTTCCTAGGGTTAGGTTTTTGGATGTCTAGGGTTTTTGGAATTCCTATTTATTGTAAAAATTCCTTGAGAGCCTCATCGTAATCATATTATGGAAAATGAGCACATTCGTCACATCTCTTCTCAGAGATAAGCTGCCACCATTCTAGCAAGCTTGTTTCTGTTGCATTTTACAGTTTCCGCTTATTTCCTTATTGAATAGAAACCAATTCTATTGTATATATATTATTTTGTGTTAAGCATATTTTGATAATCATATGTATTCATTTCATTCTGCTCATAAAATCTAGATAAGTGGTATCAGAGCAGTCTGCTCCTTGTCGTTCTTAATGCATGTCCTGAACGAGGTCAGGGTACAAAGAAGTGGGTCTCGAGCTTGTTTCTCTTGAGTACAAAATCTCTTGCACGCCCAAGCGACCTCTCATGGTGGGAGAAAAGAAAGACGACAGGACAGGAGATACCTTCAAAATATTTCTCAAGGAATCCCTCACGCAATATAGGAATGACATGATGTATAGTTTTGTACAAATCCTTTGGCAGCTACCAATAGGTGACGCATCTTCCTCAAACGGAGGTGCCTCCCCCTTCAAGGTATAAATAAAATTAAATATTTCTATATTTGAAGGTCATATAGACGCAGATGCTATAGAAAAATGGTTGAATCTACTAGAAGGGTATTTCTTTGTCCATAACTTCTCGAATAGAGAAAAGATTACTTGTGTGCTCCTCAAAGTCGTTCCCCATGTCAAATATTGGTGGGAAAATTTTTGTAAGAAAAAAGAAACAGAGGAACCCTCATTATTTACAATCACGGTCACCTGGGAGTCCTTCAGGGATGCTATTAAGGAACAATACTACCCTTTTGGAAGTTATGATGACTTGTATACAAAATGGACCACATTGCGGCAGGAAAGAGACCAAGAAGTGCCTGAGTTCACAAATATCTTCCATATCTTGCACAACAATCTAGGTATCAAATATTTTGAGTGACATCTGGTGCTCAAGTATCACAGTGGTATGCATAGATACATCTAGGATGAAATGGAGTTTTTGGACATCTCATGCTTGGACGCAGCCTACCGATATGTCATCAAAATAGAGCAGAAGCTCAAACAAAAGACGCGACAATTTGGGGCTGGGAACCCCTCACAGCAAAAGCCAGGTCCGCCTTAGGACAACTAGTCCAGACCAAAAGAAAATAAAGACACCGGAAATACAAAGAAAGATACCAGAAAGTGGTGCAACTTCCATAAGATCCCCTGGCATAACATTGTTGATTTTCTCTCAAAGAAGTCATTTTTGGCCAAGGTGAAAGCCTTTGAATCAGATTTAGGTTTTGACTCAGAGTTAGAACCAAAAATGGGGAGACAGATCATTGATGCAGAACCCAGTTCTACCATTTCTACCACCAAGCTCCATCCTATTGAACTAGACGAGCCATAGGAGGGCGAGCGCATTTTTCATTCATAGATGTGGGTGAAGGGTACCCCACTACACTTCATCGTTGATAGTGGTAGCCAGAATAACCTCATATT
Source organism: Picea mariana (assembly GCA_032191745.1). Lineage (NCBI taxonomy): Eukaryota > Viridiplantae > Streptophyta > Pinopsida > Pinales > Pinaceae > Picea > Picea mariana. The sequence continues at coordinate 5,311 of JASDQU010416407.1, forward strand.
AGAAGATGTTTTCAAGCGATTCACCCTATCGACAATGTCGCACCTGCAACCCTACACCATTGGATGGCTCCGCCAAGGAAGCGACATCCGCATCAGCCAACAATGTCACATCATGTCATACAACATCAATCCCTTCAAAGACAAGGTATTGTGTGATGTTTCCCCTCTCAAATTTTGTAATGTTATTTTCGGCCAACCATATTTATGGAAACGCCATGTTGTATATGACTCTAGGCCTTGCAGTGTTACTATTAATTTGAACAATAAATTGTATAGGATACCGAAATTAGTCCCACCTAGTGTTATGTCCTTGATCTCTAGAAAGAAATGCAAGATGGTCATCTCTCAGACAGGGAATTTTTTCTTCTTCATAATTCACTCTTAGAATGAGTGAAAGATTGCAACCACATTCAGGGTATTTGTGGTCGACCTCTTCACACAATAAAAACAAGGGATAAGGTCATGGAAGCATACTTAGATATCTTATCCTTACCTACTCATATATCTTCTCGATCTAACCCCCATCGCATCGCTGCCCAATGGGACATTCTATCACTGATCTATGTTAGAGAATGAGGAGATTAAGTGACAGATCCAAGAACTACTCCACAAGGGGCACATCCGTCCCAAATCATCACCTTGCGGGAGCCCAATCATATTGGTACAGAATAAATATGGAACCTGACAAATCTACATTGATTACTGGGCCCTGAATAAAATCACAATTAGAAACCGATACTCAATTCCCTGAAACAACGACCTCCTTGATCTTCTCACGAGGGCCAAATACTTCAGTAATATTTATCTGAAGTCTGGCTACCACCAGGTCCTGATAAAACAGACAGATGTATGGAAGACTACCTTCAAGTCAAAGGAAGCTCTTTTCAAATGGTTGTTCGTGCCCTTTGTCTTGAAAAATGCTCCAACCAATGTTGGCCCTTGGGTATGGAATCAAGTGAAGATCAAGGAAGAAGAGGTAAAATGTGAACTTCACGGGAGACACAGTGATTTTTACTAGGTTGAAGTAAGCAAAAGAGAAGAAAAAAAGGAGTGAAGCCCAAGAAATATAGTCGTTGGATGAAGAGATCAGGGATGATAGATAAGCAAGGTATATGGATCGAGGAAAACTTAGATAGCGGGAAAAACCACCGTTAGCACTGCGTGGGAAGAAAGGAGAGACAGACTGGCGAATCCCGGGAAATGAGGGTCAATTTGACCTAGGGTTTTAGACACCTAGGGTTTGTATATCTAAGGTTTTGACACCTAGGTCTCAACCTAAGGCTGTTGGTGAGGGACTATATTGTATAAATAGAGGTCAAGAGGACCTAGGTCGGGTCGGTACTATTGTTGAGAATTGTTATTGATTGTTGTTCATTGAGAGAATATTGTATTGTTAGTGAGAGAAGTGTCTAGAGTGAGAGCCTTCTGGAATTTTAAGATCTTCAACTAGATGTGAAGATAAAGTCCTGTAGTTGGGTGCGCAGGAGGGGAAGAGAAAGAGAGAAGAAGAAGAAGATCTGCTAGTAGAGAGCGCAGACAAGAACTGCAATCTTTACCTTAATATATCATAAGCACAATTTTGTGGATGTAGCCCTAGGAAGAGGGTGAACCACGTATATCTATTGTTATGTGTGTATGATTGATGTTTTGTCTTTTTCTTTGATATACTTGTTGCGCCTCTTTCGTCACCTTAGTGAGCAAAATAGAGGTGCTTGCAAGCTTAGTTGGGTTTACTAAGCAGGACAAGTGTAAGGAAAAGGGTTAGAGAAAAAAATATAAAAGAACAACTAAGAAATAAAACAACAACTAAACTAATGAGCATAGGGACATAAGGAAAAAAGAAATAATAAGACCCATGTCACCAATGGTAAGGTTGATATTAGTGAAAGAAAACACCAAGAAGAAAGAGGACTATGAGTCCCTTATTCCTCCATGGGAGGGCTCTTGGACCCCCACAAATAAGCTCTTCTTACAACTTTGAAATGAAAAAGGTGAAATAATTCTTTACTAATCCACTCAAGGTGTGAGATGGATTTCCCAATGCAATGGTGCTAGTATACTCCTGATGAGAATAGAGGATTCCTCAAGAGAATCGTAGCAGCATAACTTTTCTATTGAATTCCTTGAGAAATGAAGTGCACCCATGGCTTTTTTATAGCACCTCTTTGAGGTATTGTGCAACCAGCTTGTAGTGTGTAAAGAGGATAATTAGGGCATTTCTAGGTCTTTGACCAGCCACCCGGTCGAATCCAATCCAAATTTGAGTGTCAAATTGATGCAGGAGCATCGCCAACATCAAGCGAGCGTGGGGAAAGCGCCAACGCATTTTGGACACATGATAAATTGTTTTAAAATTTTTTTTTGAAGATGGATGCGCCAAACATAAATGCAATAGTTAAGGAGAGGCATACTTATAGATTGTAATCAGACCTTGAGTGACCCGCTCTCGTCTGAAGGACTAAGAAGGCATTTATGTTAGTAGGTAGCTTTGAATTCTCATATTAGACAGTTTTAGGAGTGGAGGGAAAATGGATATAGACACCCTCATTGTATTATTGTAGAACATATAGTGAAGAACATTACCAAGAGGAGAGCATACAGAGCTGGAACAGAGAAACTGTGTTTGAAAAACACCCGTGTACATAGATTTGAGTTAATAGAAGAAGTCTTAATTCAGATTCATGGCATTGTATTTGTTTCTCATATATGTATGCTGAGTGGTATGTTCATGGTTTTACTCTTTCTATCATACAATTGCTTTTATGCTATGTATGAATGATTTCTTGTTAAATGTTTGAAGTTTGAGAGAGGAAGAGTAAGGAATGAGGTTCAATTATTTATCTATCTGAGCAAGGATTCCTGCAAGGAGTGCAGTTGAATTGTCCGCAAGGTGTGCGTTGACAAAGAATTCAGAGATTTGTCTCTGGAATTCTCAGATAGGACAACTTTTGTTCTCATTTCATCTGAAGGGCATATTTGACGCAGGAGTCATGCAAGGTGTGCACAGACCAAGCTTGAATCCAGGGTTTGAAACTTGAGAAATCGTGGAAGGACTGTTGCTGCAAGGAGTGTGTGGAGCCGAAGGTGTTCAACACTGAAGTGTTTGAAGGTTTGCCGCAAGGAGTGCATGCAGGAAGTTCTTGAAAGGCTCGAATTCGTGAAAAACCTTAGAAGAATTCAAACCTGCGAAGTCGTTGAAGGGAAGAGACAGACGGTCAAAATTCTTCGTAGAGAATTTGCGAAATCCCGCCAGTCGTCCAATCTGACAGAGAAGCCAGGAGGTTAAGACTGTTTCCAGGGTTCAAGTTTAGGAGATTGTGAGTCGTCGGATCCTCACTTAGATACCCTTCAGTCATGGGATCTAATAGGAGTTGCACATGGGTTAAAATTTCGCAAACAGAGTGAAGGTCCCAAAAGGCGTCGGGATATCGGGACTTCGGGATTCGAGATATCGGAAGTCTCGAGGACAGGAGATCGGGTCACTTGATAGTGAAAATCCCATTTTTGATCAGGACCGTCCATTTGTTGAGACACGTGGTGGAGATCAAGAACCCATCGGTATTTCGGCTACCAGGGTTTTGAGTTGACAGAGAAAACTGTGGCATCGAGGAATCACAAGTCGCAAAATCTCGATTTTGATCAAGATCGTTCGTCAGTTGAGACATGTGGTGATGATCAATAGCCCGTCGACATTTTGCATGTCGGGATTTCGGGGTTAAAGAGAACAGGAGGACATCAGCATTTGATTTCGCAAAATCATGAAATAATCAAGGACCGTCCATCATAGGAGGACGCGTGGCAAAAATCTGAGAATTCGGAAAAAAAATCCCGATAGAAGAGTCCATCGGCATTTCAGGAATCGACGTTTCGAAAATCCTGAAGACAGGAAGCTCGCACATTTCAGAGTTGCGAAGTTTGAAACCCTGACAGGGTGGAAAGCTCCATTGTGGGGCCAGCTGAATTGGTACAATAAAAGGTGCCAAGAAATCCATGGTTGGGGTTTCAACCGAGCCAAGAGCGGTTGCTTCAAGGTTCAAAATGGTTGATTCCTCTGGGGGTTGTTCAAGCACAATGGTTTGTAACCCGGTCGCTTCAAAAGACCCTTGTTGGTCTAGCTTCTGCCTTAATGGTGGCGGGGGTGGCTCCAGTGTAACTGGCGGCAGACCAAGAAGCCTTCGTGATCGACAGAGCTCAGAATCCTCCACTGTGTGAGAAGATCCAAGACACTCTAATGTAGTCTAAACACTCAAAAGTAACACCCACTACAAAAGAATCCCTACAAGATAAGACAAGCAAACACTAAATTAATTGGAAGAACAATTACAACAACCAACACTAGAGCAACTTACCATTGCAAGTGAAACTCGAGCACAGAAGCACCCTCCAGGTATACTGTGCAAAGCGTGGCCCGATGTCTGTCCTAGGTACCATGGTATACCCCCACAGTCACCTGTGTATGTCCCTAACAAAGATTGGAAACTAGGTTGCTTGCACGCGAACAGTCACCAGGTGGGTACAGTCGAAAGTCGGGTAGACCACAATGAGCAGGGTATCGAGCCTGAAACTTGTCAAGGGTATCGAGAGAAAATGGTCCAGAATAAAAATGAGGACCTCAAATGGATTCGAGGCCCACGAAGCCCCGTGGAAAATGCAAATGACGGAATCCCAAAACAAGCCCTCTATATGTGTTCTCCACTACGATTGGTCCGGCTTTGGAGGGGTTATCTCCGCTACCTTTCCGCACACGACCTTGTGTTTATCCCCTATGTTAGAGGGGGGTCCTAGATAACTTTCATGAAACTAGACTTAGACACTCCATATCTCAGACTCCAATGTTTGATTTTAAATGGCCTTGAAGAGTTTCCTCTCCAACCTAATCCAAGGCCCTAGTCCTGAACTAGTTTGTGAACCCTACAAACATAAAAGTCTAGTAGATTTTAAATTTAGCATTACTTTTATGGATTTGTCTTACGTCAAGGGGTATGAGGGTGAA
>JASDQU010416409.1:0-10276 GCA_032191745.1 Picea mariana
TTGAATTTGTTGAAGTATATATATTTATATATAATGGATTGAATGAAAGTTCATTCTATAAGGTTGGTGCCTGTTTACAAGTTGGGTCTTGTATGAGAATTGGATTCCTCATTTCTCAATTGGATCTGAGAACTGCAAGCTGGGTCTTGTAACAGAGAGTTGGGTCTCTCATAATTGTATGATGATGATATTCAAAGATTGATCTTATGTATTCATTTAATTTATTTAATAAATAAAATATTTATTCTTATATATATATATATATATATATTGATTAAGAAAATGAAATAAATATTTGTTGTTCAGTTAATTTGTGAAAAGTGGAAAAATGTCCTAAAGTTTTGTGACACTGATTCACCCCCCCTCTCAGTGCCAAGTACCCATTTTCATCAGTTTCCAACAAAACCCTCTAATACTATCGACCCTCCTAGTAAACTAGAAGGAAACACAACACACAGAACATACTGCACAGTCTCACCTGAAATAGTCCCATGGATGACTGCAATGCTCATATTCTTGCAGTCTAGGAAAGAGTGGGGATCCCAGATTGCATTTCATCTTCTTGGGCCTTGATCTGGATGTTTTTCCTATTATTCTTAATATTCATTCATTTGTTAAGTCCATGCATGCATTCTAACAGTTTTAACATGAAACAGATCTCACATAATTATCCACTCATCCATTCATATTCTAACTACTTACAAAAGGTAATTATGCAATCAATCACAAAACATAACATAGGTGTTGTCGTGGTTCACCCCCTCCTGGGCTACGTCCACAAAGATCTGGCTTCTTATGCTCTTTATTTAGATTTCTGCAATACATGGCATCGCGTGCACTACAATTTTGATCATGGACTCATGAAATAGGTTCCACAACCTTTGTGAGGAGAACTAGATCACACCAGGATCCTCATCCTGTGAACTAACCCTCAAGATCTAGCTACTTGAGTCTCTTACATATCAACAACTTACAAAAGTATATGATATCTTATGGTAGTTTCCTTAACCAAACAGAACAAAACTCATGACTCGACCTAGACCTTATAGGTACTTATTTATATTAATTTTCAGCTTATCAACAATTTTAATCTCTTACAAAAACCCTATCCCTAACGTTGTTAGGTTTTCTTGCATGTGCGCCTTGGATGCTTTCCTCCTTTTCATGCAGTTTTTCCCCACATGTGCTTTTTTTCCTGCTAGCTGTCTTTTTCCAAATAAATCTTTAATTTCCAAAAATGCACTTTTCCTCAAAATCGGCCTACACCCAGCAGGCCCCCATCCATAAATGATTTTAGGGGCTAAATTTGGCAAATGGGGTAATTTTCAAAGGTTTTTCCCAACAAACGATTCGCTAATTTCCATTTTTTCTAAAAGTGATTCGCCCAAATTCCATAGAATAAAATTATTTTACCTTAAAAATCGCCAAAATGTTATAGAAACTATAGAATATCCTTATAAATTTGAATATTTTTACAAAACTATTGCCAAACATTTTACATTTTTCATATTTAGGACTAGTAAGATTAGCCCATTTTTCTACATTTTAATATAAATTTCCATCCTTAAAATCATCTCATCCATTTGACTTGCAGCTTTTTGGTTCCTTTGTTTCTTCACCTCCAGGGGATTTTTTGAATTGATATTTTCTTTTAGTGCCTCGATCTATTGTGGGTACTGATCAATTGTCTGTGCAATGAGAGTGATATTTTCCTCTGCACTTTGCTCTGTTTCTTGTGCATTTCTTGGGATTCGATTCTATGCTGCTATCAATCCCTTCTCTAGATTATTTGCACATTCTTTCTACTCCTTCGTTTCAAGCTTGACCTACTAAACTACCAATGCTAAGGATTCCTTTCCATTCTTCGCATGTTGTAATTATGTTGTGTCTATTATTACGCGCAACTACACCTCCCGCGCAATACTGACCTGAAGCTTGTATAATTCCTTAGTTGGTATTCTTGCCATTACCAACTCTACCTGCACCAGATCCTTCAATGGTGTCTGGGATACAGTATCATCCATCTGCAACATGTTGGATGTAACTTGGAAGTTTGAGCTTGCCTGCGATATAGTTTGGATGGTATCTTGCTCGCTTGGCTTGGCCCTTGCCTCTACTTCTATTACTGTGGGGAAGGACTATGTTCCCCTTTCAGGCCTATGCACTGCTTTCATATACTCTAGGACCTACCTGATGTTCACCAGCTCATCTTGAATTCAGCCTCTTTGGTGTTGGGCGTCCTTGAACTCCTCAACTACGTGCTCTTGTACTTTCTCTGTCACGAGGTCATTGTTATCCTTAGTAATCGTGTATTCGGGAAGTCCTTTGTGCGCCTTGGACTTCTTGCACAAACCCCCTATGTGTATTATTGGTCGCTTGGGAGACCCTGTTTCCTGTGGGGTAGTTTTTGAGGGGGTTTCCTGTGTAGTTGTATCTCCCAGTACATGTTTTCCTTGTGTTGGAGAAGTGTCCTTTTATCCTTCCTGCGCATATTTCTTTGGCGCAGTCCCCTTCTTCTCTTCTGCCGACTTCTGACTTGGCTTCATCTTTATAGGTGCAACACAATCTTCTGTCAGTGTCTTAGATCCCCCTACTTCAACCTTCGTTCCTGATCCGAAATCGAATCCAGAAGCCTGATAGGGCTTGAAAAATGCTCAAAAATGAAAGTTCTCGGAATGCGACGAAACCTGTGCCATTGCGTCTGTCTCGTCTTCCTGATTCTGGTGGTATATTTACTTCCTCAAACAGAGTCCGTATGGAGGAGATATCACGTTCTGTCTGAAAAGTCAAACAGGGAAAAAAGGGGATGACTGTACAGTCCGTACAGTCCACGTGGCATGTCCGTACAGCTGACGTGGCATCTCCAGAAGGAGACACGTGGCAGATCCGTACGGAGGACACGTGGCATCACCAAGATGCGACACGTGTCAGGTGGATTTGGCATTTTTGGCGTACGATTGGACCAGTCTTGAGATGACACGTGTCACCACTGACAGGGTGACACATGGCAGGATGATGTCATCAGCTGACGTGGCACGCTGACGGGGCAGACATGTGGGATGACAGGTGGCAGTACGACAGTTACGCATGGCGGTACGGTAGATGACGTGGCAAGATGATGTGGCAGTACGGTTTGGGCACGTGAGCTAATCACAGGAAGACACGTGGCATGTTGTCATTGGTTGGTAAAGGTGCCACGTGGCCCAATCCTGGGCTGCCATGTGGCACCCCATTATTGGTTGTTTGGTTCAATGTAAAATTGGTTTGGCGTCGCCGGGGGTCGAAACCGTGACCTCCGGGCGGGGAACGAACTATGGACGTCGGGCTAACTGGGCCGCTAGCAGGTGATTCTTGTAACAGAATCGGGCGAAATTATATTTAAAATTGAATATGGTTCCGTTCGACGGGGGGAAAGGGCCGGGGCTTGGCCCCAGCCCTCGACACATATGACCATTCCATATAGCCGGAGGCTCGGCGAGTTATAACGGGCGCGGGAACAATGCAACGGTCCTATGCGGTTACCACCACATCATATAACCATAGCCACGGGACCCGGGGCCTATCGCTGTTTTGGGCATGGGGGGATCAAACAGTTAGCACGCGGTCCGATTCATATGCAAAGAAACCAGGGGCTAGCATGACACGGGGCTAGCGCGTAGGTGGCGCGCTTGGCCATATGGCCGCGTGCCCATATGACCAGGGGGTGCCTATCGGGGGGCTGTGCCCGATTTTGCCCAAATAAACTGTATTAAGTGGGTTTTATTCAACAAATTAGGTTTTTTGTTATAAATGTACCTATTTTTAATTGATTTTCTCCATTTTTGGGGGATATTGGGCATTTTTGGAGGCCAGATTCTTTGAGGAAGTTGGGGATATGAAACCAACTCCAATGCTATATAAACCAAGCCTGTTTGAGGCCAAACACATTCATTCAGAGAAGAGTTATGTTGAAGGAAATCCAAGCCAAAGTCAGTTTGATGCAGGGAAGCCTTTGAGGTGGAGACGCTGTCGGATCGTTTCTGGGAGCTTGGAGCATCAGTTTTGCATCCCGTTTCTTTTGCAGGGTTCTTGAGATCTAGGACAACAAGACCAGATCAGTCTTGTAGCCATTTGGCATTGCTGATATGTAATTTTGAGCACTTGAGCAGAAATAAAGAAGCCTTCCCCACAAAGAAAAGGTTCGGAGACGTAGGCAAAAGTTGTGCCGAACTCCGTTACCAACCTGCGTTCTTATGGTTTTCTGTTTATTATTCATTTCAGATCTGCATATGTGTATTTGACTATGATAAATCCTCTTCTCTTCTCATTCTTTCATTAAATTCTCAAATGGTTAATTTATATATGCAAGTTTAAAACTCAACCATAATCATTTAAAAGATCCTATGGATCAGTTCCTGTGGGAAATTTCTTAGACACGACTGGGATATTCTAGTCATATTGCCAATCACGCATCTCCATTTCTATATATTCTCCGTTGATGTAATATCAAAGTTGCAACCATTCCTTGGTTGGATCCACGCGTACCTGTATCCACATGCTGTGGCATGTGGCTTTGAAATTTTTAATAACTTGGCATTTCGTGAAAACCTCTGGAGTGATCCTCCATGTATTTGCGATGCTTTCTTGGATATCGTTGAAGTGTCATGCAAAGGTACTTGCATTTCCACTTCTTCTTTTGGGGTCCAAAGTGCTCGCCATTGAGGTATACCGCACTACACAGATATGACCTATTTTATCACAGAAATAAAAATATGGTGACTACCTCCACCCGACTAATGCTATCAAGATAAATATAAAAGAATAATGAAAGTTTGTACCCAAATATTGTGCATCTTTGCAGTCATTGAGGAACATGTTTAATAAATAAGGGGACCAACTGAGCATGGTGTGTCTTAATAGTCATATGAGTGAAAGGGATTTCCTCCTTGTGACAATTTCTTAGCATCTTGCAGGCCATAAGCTTTGTGTCCATTCTCGTGGCTTTGTCACTGATTATTTTTAACATTATACCGTGCGAGCCCCTCTTTGTGTTGTAGGTTTTTTTCATCTCATCGACAAGCGCTTTCTCCTTTATTTTGTCATCCAGGTATTGCATGGGAATCTCTCCCATGGATGACAAACCTGTGATGAAGGAATTCAACTTGTCATTGATTGAGATGGGTTCCTTCAACGATAAGAACCTTCCATGGAGGATTTCCATTAACTTATTGAGGCAATTGTTTACCTCCCCCCTGCCAAAATGGATAATTACTACCAAGTTGAGGATTCCTATGTTGGCCAAGCCGACTTCCCATGGTTTTGGTTGCAGTATAGGGTCACTAAAGGGTCTTGTGCCATGATGTACATGTAAACCTACTGCACAAATTCAGGGAATTTGGAGCTTCGACCACATCGTGGTCCGAATACTTTATTTTCTCCACATAACCCAACAGTGTTGGCGTGGCCTATACTCCCTCTGGGATGCGTGGGAGTATGAATGTTGTGTCGGGTTTATTACACAGGGCCTATGCCATGGGTTGTTTTCCCTTTCTTCTGGTCGGCGTGATAGAGGTCCTGACCTCCTCTTTTTTGTGCTCTATGTCCAAATATGGTTTCCCGGTTATGTATTCAACTAACCTATCCTATTGCTGCGTAGACCCTGCTTCAGGATGTGGTCTTGGCACCGCAACCTCGGTGTGCACACTGGCTTCTCCATTTGTTCTTTTGGATTCTTCATCCCTCGTAGGTTGTTGTAGGTTTCCTGCGTCGTTTGTTTTGTGGCCCTTTACACCATCGTGTGAATCAATTTCCATGGAATATGTTGTTGGGGCTTGTGTTTTTCCTCCACCGGTTTAGGGCTTGCTGGTTCGACTCGTGGTGAGGGAATCACGTCAACATCGATGAATTCCTCTCTGTGGGCGGTTTCTTATTCAACCTTTGCAGTTTCATACGACACTCTAACACTGCTATGAGTTTTCCTCGTTGTTTGGTTCCGTGCATCCAACTTTGGTGGTGTCATCGTGGGTATTTCTCGGTTTTTTCTGAATGGGCTTCAACTTGTTCACACTATGCACTCATCTATTCTCTTTTGCTTAGCATGCTCTCTATCACTCCAAGTTTGCAATTTCACAATAAGTTGTAATATGTCTGCGTTTCTCCTTTATATAGAAGGTGTCATCAATTTCGTGAAGCTTCTCGAAGAATCTTCCATGGCTGCGATTAATGAAATAAAGCTTTACGATTACCTTCCATTTAATTTTCATAAATGTCACCAATTGGCGCCTTCTGTCATTTTTCACTTTTTTGACTGTTTGTCCTTTCTCTGGTGCACCTAATTTTTAAGTGCGTCGTGCATTTCCGTTGTGATTTTTCATTAGTGCGCAATGTTTTTCTTCTTGTTACCCATTTGTTGCGCATGGAAATTTTTTGCGTTGAGTCCATTTTTTCTACACATAAAGTTTCCCAGTAATTTTTGTATTTTCTTCCTTTTCTGTTTCAGTCAAATCATGTTGATCATTCCCTTCAGTTTTGTTCCTTCCAGATCCTTTAGTTGCACAGATCCTCCATATGTGACATTATTGACTTTATAGGGACCTAACCAATGCGCTCTTAATTTACTTGGATGTTGAAAAAAATTGTTGTCATAGATCAAGACTAGGTATCCTTCCTTGAAACTCTTCCTCTTGATATGTCTGCATTGTAACTTTTAATTGTTAGGGGGTCGGTTGACCCTGTACATTTTCAGTCAACTCATGTTGATCATTGCTTTCATTTTTTTTCCTTCTAGATCCTTTAGTTGCACAAATCCTCCATCTGTGACCTTCTTGACTTCATAGGGCCCTAACCAATACATTCTGAATTTACCCAGATGTTGAAATTTGTTTTTGTCATAGATCAAGACTATGTCTCCTTCCTTGAAAATCTTCCTTTGGGGTAATATTGATATACTCCTAAATAGAAAGGGGTTTCCAATTAAGGTGACAGTGATAGGTCACCCCATGTTATTTCAATCTTGCATCCACTTTCCTTGGGATTTGGGAAAGTACAGATTGTGTGATAACATTTTGGCGTCATTGTCGGGGAACATCGAGTCAATTTTTCTCGAACGAAACTTTTTTGGTAAGCCTTTATCCAAAGCATTTACTTCACAAAGATTACTTGGCGACTCCACTAGGGGTGATTCCCTATTTTCCATTTGATGATCCCTAGAAGGATTGTCCGGCGACTCCACTAATGAAAAATACAACCATGGCTTCTCAATGGGACCCAGGTAATTTAAAACCCTTATATATGAGTGAAATCCTGGGTTACCCTCGACAAATGGATCCAAGGTATGAAAATTGGCTCCCTAGATTCACTGGTAATGATGGGGTTAGAGATGAATATCACATGGATAATTTTTGGGCTTTCTTTCAACTCCACCCTATTAGTGATGATGCTAAAGATTTGGCAATGAAACTTTTTTCTTCCACTCTTCATGGCAATGCAAGGAAATGTTATAATGATCTCCCTGATGCTAGCATCACATATATTAGGTAGTTATAAGAAACCTTTCTCGATAAATGGGGTATTAAATTAGAATATATCCACATGATAATAAAAAGACTCGAGTACATGAAACAAACTAAGAATGAAACTGTCAAGGAATTCCATACCAGGTTTGAGAAATTACTAGACCAAATTCCTAGAAGCCATCACCCTAAAGACAAGTACCTCACTTACCTCTATACCAATGCACTCTTAGTGCATTTAAGGTTTCTCCTCCGTAAAAAAGGGCCAAGAAAAATCCAAGAAGCGTATCACATGGCTATACAAATCGAGGAAAATATCTACTTGTTCAAGGGAGAACACCTTTTTACTCCAAAAACTAACGTTGATGACCCTAAAGATACCCAAGATGCTCTTAGTATGGAAAGATTAGTTTCCCTTGAAATATTTGTTAGTAAATTTCAGGAAAGAAGGGAACAAGTCATTGACCAACACGAGGTGGAGGAGAAGGATCCTAATGAAGGTTTCCAATCCCATGAGAAAGAGAAACAATTTACTCATGCTTCTACCGAGGATAATGAAGACCTGGTTGAAGAGAAAGAGCCTAAAGATATCAAACATGATGATGAAGTATTAATGTGTTATCCTCCCTCTGATGAAGTCATCTGTGATCCTATATATCCTACACAAGACGAAGAGAATGAGGTGAGTCATTTTCCTTTCCATTTTTTTTATGACACTTTGTTCTATGATTTAGAAGGTGAAGAAGTAAAGGACCCGTTGGAAGAGCTAGGTCCTTCATTGTCCGATGAAGGTAAAAATATGATTAAATAGACGAGTCTTGGGGATGATTTACTAGACCCTCTTCTATTTGATGAAGTCATCCAATCCATTGACGCTCCTTCACAACAAGAAGTGAACATGGTAAGTTATTTTCATTTCCAATATTTTGATGATGCTTTATTTTATGATTTGGAAAGTGAAGAAGTATTAGAGGAGCCATTGGATGCATTAAATCCTTCATTTTATGAAAAAGGTAATGATATGGTTGAAAATATTGATGATTTCATACATGTTGGAAGATGTAAGTGGGAAGTTATTGGTTCTATTGAGGATCTCATTTATGATATTGAAGGATATCTTTGAATGTTTACTTTACAACAATCATATGATGTTCCTAATAATTTTGATGTTTGGCAACAAGATGACAACATAATTGCAGAAGTTTTCCAAACACCCAAGGATGACCCAGTGAAATGTTCTCCTGCTGATTTTTAGTCATACCTTGAGGATTTTGATAAGTATTCCTTTGAGGACTTGGATTTATTCTATGAAGAAGATTATCAACCACCATTGTGATCAAATTTTGATAAAGGTAAGGACATTGATTTCCCAAAGTAGGGTACTTGTGACAAGGTTTTCCAGTTCCCTTCTATTACGTCACCTCACTATGTCACTAAGGATGTAGTTGGGAAACATGTCCCTTGTCTTGAGTTTTCTCCGATGGAAATACTTCTTTTGGAATTCAAGGGTAGGTTAAATACCTTAAGAAGAAGTTTATTATATCAGTCTTTCAACTTTCCCTTAAGAAATTGTCAATCATCCTCTAGGTTCTTACTAGTCCCTTCCTAGACCTCAGGATGTGAAGACGTCCAAGGTATCCAACCTTCAGACTCTTTGAGTCAGTCTTTTGAGCCTTTGATTTTTCACGATCCCTTTCTGAGATGGATTGAGCTTTTTCCTAGAAGTATAACTCGGCATAATTTTGTCCCTCCCTCCCACTTCCATGAGCCAGACTTTGTGATTTCCGACGATGTGATACATTTTCTAACTCATGTTATTTTTGTGCTTTAATTGTCATTGTTTTGGTTTATGGTGAAGCACATAGGAAGGTATTATGAGATATTGCAAGGATGGTTTTACTAGTTATTTGACTACACCTAAAATTCAACCAACAAGTAAGTAGAGGTAGGTAGGCATTTACATCCATTGTATATACCATCTTCATATCAAGATAACATAGTTATAGTTTCATTTTCATAATGTTTTTCAACATTTTGTATATATCAATGCTTATGATTATATTCTAGACTATATATCCTCTTTATTTTATCATATCATATATGAGAAAGGGGTGATATCACCACCCTAAGGATTATTGATTCATTTTTTTGAGATATGGTAGGAACAGGTCATACCAGAGATGTTGAGGTTCTCATGCGCTCTACGGTGAGCACATGTCCCCGAGTTGGAGCCATATGTTGTCCCCAATCCTAGGGATAAATAAGGAGATCATGTCTCGAGGCCCACAGGTTCTAGACATGGAGTGTCGAGAGTCGGATGACTTGAACATGGCCCCATAGGGCCCCTCTTTTTTTCAGTGCAACCTCTTTATCATCAACAATAGTGTCCATCCCACCAGCCTAGTCCTGAAGTAACATTAAGTCTTTCTCCATGAGGTAATGAGACTGGGTATCATGGTATGCATCACTACGATTATTGAAGCACTTGAATATGTTGCATTAAATTCTCCTTCATTTCATAATGTTTGCTTGGAAATCATGCTCTTTAACCTGTTCATACTTGCAAGGGTGACATGATGCCTTAGTAAGCTGATTCCCTTTATATGGGTTGCCACTAGGTGGTTCTATGAAAGGTCATCATCCATTCCCTCCATACTTACCACTTTCCATACCTATTCCTCTCATTTTCCCCTACCTTTGTTCGGGCATTGGGATTTTCCACACTAGGAAGGGTTGTAACTTTCCTTGTGGGAAGAATGGGCTAAAGGCCCATAGGGTAAAAGTAG
>JASDQU010416415.1:0-10303 GCA_032191745.1 Picea mariana
GTATTCGGATGTAATAAAGGTCAATATTAATAATACCTTTCAATAAAATAGAATAAGGCGGATGTAAGAAGACCTAATAGAAGCTTCCGCTTCTAGAAGGATCTTCTTCTAGATGCTTCTTTTTAGTATGAATAGGAGTCAAGGGTATGAGAACCCTATCTTGGATATTATTGTAACATAGCGCTGCTCGATTGGAGGTTGCCCCCTCGAAGAGGCCTGTGAACATTGCTATCTGATTCAAAGTGCTATTTCTGTTGCTATTTCTTATATCATTTCTGTGTATTGTGAAGATTATGATGGATATTTTACTGTTATTCTGTCATTTCTAGCATTTCATTTCTGTTCTGCATATTTTATATATCTGGTATCTTGCAAAGACGACGACGTGATTTTTTTATTTATTTTTTTCTGTAAAATATAGAGGCCAATTTGCCCAAACAAATTACACATATGAGTTCCTCTCACAATTTCACCCAATTTCAAAAAAAAAAATGTTGAAATGGAGTCCGGGAGGTAAAGTTATGAGCATTTTAAATTCAATAGTTTTTCAAGGCTTTTTCCGGAAAACGCTGCGATTTTCTGCAGTAATTTATTGTTCAATTTTTTGGGTTTTTTTGTCATGGCAGTGAGACTGCAGAGCTCATAAATTTTCATAGGGTTCTCATATGGCTATTTATTCTCAACCCCTTAAATAAATTCTATAGATTACTGAAGCATTCAAAGACCAATTGTTTGACACATTGAATGACAGATTGGATGGCTTTGTAGATGGCCTCGATGATAGTTTTTGTAGTATTCAAGATTCTTTGGATAACATGCAGTAGAGGTATATTAAGGTGGACCTTAGGGATGAATATAATAAAGAAATATATGCTTGTTATTATTTTGAGGAAGATTACGATGACTGGTATATGAATAGTTGTCATTTCTGGGATGACAACCACTTCCATATTTTATTTGATGACACTACTCCACCTTTTGTAGAGATCATCAATGTCCCACATCGGGAGCTAGTTACCAGCATCCATCCTACATATTCTAAAATGGTATTGTTCCCTCTGGATTCATCTTTGATCATATCCCACTATGTTGATGGTTATTTTTATTTGGATCCGCACGATAGGTGTCAATATTGGGAGAATCATTTTCAGTTGGTTATTGGGTATCGATATATTCTATGTGGGGTTCACATGAGCAATTGAACATGGGACCCTAGTTTACAATGGCGGTTGAACTACTTTATCATGGTGGTTACCATTTCTCAATGGGACCCTGATTCTCTAGTCTACCTTAGCACTATGGTCCACATTTATCCATGGGTCCTTGGTATATGGTTGTACATCAAGCATTGAGGATAACGCTTTCATAAGGGGGATGAAATGTAAGGTATCTAGAGAGGTAGTGGGGGGGACCAGAGGGCCCATAGTAATAATAGTGGAGGCCATTCAATGCAAGGTGGACTAGGTCCACTATATTATTAAATAATGCCCACTATGGTAGTTAGATATAATAAATGGGTAATTAGATATAATAAATGTAAGAGGACTTCTTAGAAGGTTCTACTTCTAGAAGATTCCTCTAGAATGTTCTTAGGTGATGTTAGCACTATATAAAGGGGTTCAAGCAATGTAATGGGAAATGAAGGGAATTATTATAATTGGAGTGGTAGCTCAATAGGAGGATGCCCCCTCAAAGAGGCAAGTGAACATGAGAGGATCACTGCCATAATAGGATTCATTGTATGGTGTTTCCCTACCTCAAGAGTTTGGTAATAATAAAGTGTGGTTTCTTCTATATTGATATGTGGATCTATTGTTTATTTAATATTTGTGGTGATTATATTTGTAGATCTATTCAGGTTCTTAACAAAAAATTTCAACTATTCTTACATCTCACTATTTTGCATTATCACAAGTTGCCTAGAAGTTAGAAAATTTTGATATATTTGATATATAATATGTATTTTTATTATAGATGTTGAAAATTTTGAGATGTAATATCTATTTTATCATTGGGTTGATATATAAATAATAGTTCTCTTTTTAAAATAAATTTTTAAATTAAATAATATTTTAAATATAATTTTTAGAATTTCAAAAAAAATATTAAAATGAAAATTCATAACAATTCAATACTAAAATATGGATAATATTTTATTACAAGATGTTATTATTAATAATAAGGGAATACTATTATTAATATTAAGGGAATAATAATAATAATAATCTATTTTTAAGGTCACGGTCAAGCTACACCAAATTGGTGTATGAGATCTCCTTGTTTGTGGGACAAGGGACCCCCTTCCGCCCAACAATTTGACTAGTAAAGTCTACGGAGGTATACATACCCTAGCCCCCTTTGTATTTGAACTTGTGACATATTAAGAAGAAACACATGTTCTTAACCATTAGGCCCACTCAAAGTGTATGATATAAAGTTGGGATAAAACAAATTTCTTTTTTCTTTGTCTCTTTAGTAACATTAAAGAAAATTCATCTTTAAAGAATTCCATATTAAAAATGTAGACCATATTTTATTACAAGGTAGTAATGTGATGCACCATTTGGATACAATAAATTTATTTTTTCCTTTATCTTTTTATGCATCGTATTTTATTAGATGTCATTATTAAGGTTAAGGAATTAATGTGATGGACGGTTTGGATAGAATAAATTTATTTTGTTCTTTGTCTTTTTGTAACATTAATGATGTGATGTGATGAATGGTCTCAAATTGTTGTTGAATAATATTTTGATAACGATTGTTGACTTGTAATCTATGCAACATTTTAGTTGAATGATTTTTGAATTGTGATTTATGCAACATCTTAGTTAAACATTGCATAGTGAATGGCAATTAATGGTTAATGATGATTATGATCTTAATTTTGGATTTTATTTATGTTATTAATTATATGAATATACAATAGGTTTATATTTGTTTTTAAGAATATAAAGTTTTCTTACTTTGTTGGAGTCATTTTTGTTAAAATTCTCCCATTCATATTTTGATGTTATATCATTATATAATAATATTTTACAACTTTTTATATTTTATTTTTACATTTTATTTTTTATTATATTTTTCATATATATGTGTAGGGGTGGGGAAATATCAACAATTCTATTGATATATAAAAAATTGCATTGTCATATGCCTCAAGACATTGAAAACTAAAAGTTTTGTGAGATGTAATAACAAATTTGTACACATATCTTAATGATAAGTGTCCGATAACCAAAAAAAAAAGAAAAATAGCCACTATCACACAATCTATGAGCTGCATCTTAAAAAAAATGCAAAATACAAAATACAAAATTGCAATTTTTGAAAAGCTATCAACAAATATGAACGTTTTTTATATCCATGGTGTTTTTTGGTACATTACCATATCCGATACCTTACTTTACCAAAAATATGAACGTGGAATTTTGAAGATATCAACAAATATAAGGAACTAGAGACCCCTCAATGGTTTCTTTCTCAATCCTATTATATTCTTAAAGAAAACAAATCATTTGTAACATGACTATTCTAAAGAGTGAAATTAGTCCTAAAAACATAACAAAACCCTCAAAAATTGAAAAATATAGTTCTTGACCCCCTTTAGAAATTAACCTCGTAAAATGCATTCATCTTGTAGATAATTCCCACACAAACTACATTGGTCAATGCAAATTTATCCCTAGAATGTGATTTCAAACATATAACTCTCTTTATAGTTGATAGATGATATATGCTCGACAGATATCAAGCATTTAATTCCATTGTTTCTTGTATATACAACCAAGAAATGAATAAAAAACAAAATTGGCCCAAAACCTCAAACAAATTAAAGAGGGTATGGGGTATTGTAAACACACCCACAACCATGGATGAGTATAGGATATACTCCCAGTGGAGTCACCAATTTGTTGCTCGAAATATGTAACAAAGGTGAGAAAATTCCTAGACCTAGAGGCATTGTTCTACATACAAACAAATATAGCATAAAAGTATACAAACTATACATTAAAATTAGATATACATCATATAAATCCTAGTTTAAGATATGAAAGAAATAAAATACAAGAAAATATAGTTGCAAAATGAACTATTCATATTTAAGACAATGTGAATAAACCCAATTATCCAATGGACGCTAAATTACAATGTCACCTTTGAAGAAACAACTATGAAGAAAGTGGCTCCTAGACCTCCTCCTTGGGAGGTTCCTCATGCCACCCCTTTTTATGAAGTGGGAAAGTAGGAAGGGAAATGTTGGGCATCTCCCCCTCCCCCCTTTTCATTGGTTTTAACTTCCCTCTCCGCTTTGCATTGGTTTTAAGTTAAAACAAATCAAAAGGGGGGAGGGGGTGATGCCAAACATCACCCTCCCTCCTTCCCACCCCTCGACATATTTTTCTTTCATTTTTTTCGATGCATGTGTTTTTATAATTTTTTATTTTTAAATTTTATTTTTATAGTTTTTATTTGTTAAATATTTTATTTTTTTAACTAATATTTTTATTTTTTATTTTTTTGTTTGCTTAATGTTTGTGTGTGTTTTTTTATTTTGTTTTCTATTTTTTTTTATTTTGTTTCTTAGTTTGTTTCTGATCTGTGGGACTAGCATGTGGTTGAGAAATCATGATTCAAAGGCATCTAAGCCATCAAAATAACCCGGGAATCGCAACCGCCCTCAGCCACACCAACCCTTAACATGGTTGGATTTTTGTCCCCGCAGGTTTCAAGCCAACGACTTAACATCACAGAGTACCTTAACAACATAATTTGTCACCTATTGTACTACACCTCATGGACTATTAATCCTTCACGTTATTCTTTTTCTTTTATTTTCTTTTTAATTTTACTTTTTTTTTATTTGATTTTTAAAGCTTTAAATAAATGCCATTTTTCTTTATATATAAAATGATGTTTTTTAAATAAAAAAATGTGCTTTTCATTTTAAAAATATGTATTTTCATTAAACAATACTATTTTTCATTTTAAAAAAGAGGATTTTTCATTAAAAGAGTTTTTTTTAATCTAAAATTGTTCTTCTTTTACTTTTAAAAAATTAAATGCAAAATTGTCCTTTTTTTCTTTAAAGAAAAACAAATATGTATGTGGTGTTTCTCTTATCAATTTATTTATTTTAATGTAAATTTAAAAGAACATAAAATTGATTAATAAATAAAATACCTCTTTTCAATTTATAGGCCAATTTGAAGTTCTTTGTTCATTACAATACTAGTGAATGAGGTCATTGTTTCAATTAAGTCATAATTTTAACTCAAAAAATAAAAATAGTGCCACCGATAACATCATTTTTTATTTTAGGGTCAATTTTAACCATCGTACAAAAAAGGGGTGTTACTAGTACCACCATTGTTTGAAGAAAGGTTTGATTTTGTCAATTTTGACAAAAAAAATGTTTTTTTTTTTTTTGCAAAGGAGGTCTCTTTTTGAGGTGAACGTTCACATTAAGTCAGTAACTATGTTAGTATATATTAGTATGCATTTGTAATATGACAATTAAGATATCTTCCAAACATAGAGTTATTCAATGACTCATATTCCCCTCAATCTTAACGACTACATTGATCGATGGTTGGAGACATGATTGGTCCATGATCTATATTTAAGGAGAATTGGGGATCATTTGTCAATGATCGATTGTGAAAAACTCTTTGTAATATATCTTCTTTTTCATTAATAAATTACTTGGAATGGCCATGTTGGCGAGGGTTGTCGATGTTTCCCCACAAGGGTTTTACCACATAAAAACATCGATGTGTTGATATTTGATATGGTTTTGTGAGTGGTTACTACAGGTATTCATCCTTTGCTGGAATACTTGTGTTGTTGAACATCAAAAAGGCTATATTCATTCTATAAAAGGGGTTATTATAACATAGTCAAGAACATTTTCCCTGAGCTAGTATTGTAATACTTTTATTGCACAAATAAAGGACAAAAAGACTATTTGTGTTCATGAATGATATTAAATTATCATATAATAATCTTCTTTGTTTTAGGTTGATATTCAACAGTTATATGAATGATAATACATATGAATTTGTTCTATGTGTACTGTTTAATATGACTATTGCCTTCATGGTGACTATTAGATGTAGTGACAAAATACCAAGTTTAGAAATAACTCTTTATTATCTATATTTTTTCATTGTTGTCTTCACATATCATTGACAAGGTGAATTATTTCGAGGTTAAATAATATATTTAATTTTGTGTCGTATCTTTATATTATCTCCTCATCAGGATATGTTAGATTAAGTAGAATAGGTTTTGTTAGCATTAACTAGATTTACATTTATCATAGTTGATAGAAGTAGATTGTATTTCCTTGTCTGCGATTAAAATTTTTAGTGGAAAATCATCTTTGATGCTAGTCAGATATTTCTACTCCAAGAAAGAGTGAGACTAATTTGGACTCATCATCGAGCATTCTCCCTTATTGATTGACACATTCCATTTTGGTTCGTTAACAAACCTGGAGCTAGGAAGGCCATAAAAATCAATGAATATTAAAAAAAAATCTCCATCTTGATCATCTCCATCCTACTCTGCAATGAAACCCCACTCAATACAATGAACCTCATACTTCCCATGTTGATCATACCCTAGATCGATACCCAAATATAGCTCATATTCCTACTCAATTATTGAGTCATCAGAGTGCATACCAACTCAACCCTACAACATCAAATTCTTTCAAATTAGATGTTATTGAAGTTATCTTATTTCTCTAACATTCCCATATGCTAACCTAATCTTGAAAAAAATAAATGTGACATGAACTTGTTGAGAATCCTTTTCCTATAAAACATAGAAAAATAACTATGGATAGACCAACCAACATGGGTGTTTCAACTAACATTAATAGTCCAATTGAAGAAACACATAACTATTTCCTTTCATATATCCTTAGGGGAGCACAACATCATTCTGAGGAGGGTCTTGAAGAGTACTTACTTATCATTTTTGGTGGACCACTACTTCACCATAGTTATGCTCCTAAATCTCCTAAATAAAAGTCTAAGGAATATGTTTGTTAAGCCCTAAATAATGGATCATTACCCCTTAATTGGGGCATATTACATTAGTAATGTTATTTTATTTATGTCAGATTTAGTCCATTAGTTGTAATCATGCCTCCTAGTCTCCTATATATACTGATACATTTTCATTTGGAATCATCTTGTAATTGCACATTTATGTGGGCATAACGAGTTTTCCCCCTCGAAGCGGCTTAGTATATGAATTTCTCTCTTTTTCAAGGCATTGAGTACTTATTATGAGGTTTTTCTATGCTATATTGATATTTGGTTCTTAAAATATGGTATCAGAGCTCAAGGTCTTGGGGTTTCACTGCTGCATTAGAGACATCTTGTAATTTTCACTATAAAAAGACATTTTGTAGCATTTTAGAAGGAACGAATTGGAGGATATTTAGTAGATGGATCAAGTTACATTGGCTTAAAATTTCAGCTCCTGAGGCCTTATACGTTCAGAGATATAGTCTATGTAAGATAGGGTTCTAGAATCATTTGGAACTGAGTCATTGCATAATTTTGGCTATAAATTTTTTTTTGTAATGTTTGAGACCCTCAACTTAGGAGGATATTCACAGAAATTAGAAATGTATCAGTGGTAAAACATTCATCTTCTGGGCCATTCTACATTTTTAGATACACCCTGTGGATGCTAGGGTATCTGACTAGTCCTATTAACTAGTCTCAAGAAGGTGTTCCAGGTACAACACTCATAACTTCTTCATAGAGTATACAAATTGAGTGAGATTACTTTCATTGTAGAGTGGACAGCCTGTAGTATTTCTGGTACGAGTTTCAGAATTTTATATCAATTATTTTGTGAAGGGCATGCTATAAAAGGGAGATCTCCTGGAAATTCCAAAAATCAACAAGTTGTGGGGAAGATACCATAAATTGCACTTGTCACATCCAATTTTGATCTAACCTGTGGAATTACAGAGAAGAAATATCAGAGAACTAAAAAAAAATGTTTCATACCTAGAAGGGCCAAAAATTTGGAGATACAGTAGAAGAAAGATTGTCTAACATAGCCACCTCAAAATCAAGGTTCAAAAGTGATACTTGGCCAACATGCCACCCAAAAAGGGAACTTCTACACCAAATAAGCCTTTGGACAATCCTACATGGAGTCTTGATTAAGGTGAAGAATGTGTGGGGACATAAATGATTTACAAAAGAAGACAATAACAAAAGATGAACTACAAGAGATGATGAAGGGTTTAAAAGGGGAGATCATGGAAGGATTGAAAAATTTCCTAGTAGAGAAGACACCTGAAAGTGAAAATGTATCCCATGAAATTCATGATGAGGACATAAGGTGAATCAAGAATGGAGAAAGTCCAACATTGGGTTGAAGACCAACCACGTTCCTAAGATCGATATGAGGAAGTTTGATGGGAAGGACCCAATCACATGGATACTTCAGATGGATAAATTATTTGATCTACATAATGTGCCACATACACAAAGGGTATGAATTGCTTCTTTATATTTAGAACCCAATCAATTTGTATGGTATCGATGTCTTTGTTCTTGCAAATCACTTTTCACTTGGACAAATTTCACGGAAGAAATGATATCACACTATGTGGATACAAGGAGCAATACCTTCTTTAGCAAATTGATAAATCTCATGAAAAAGGGTTCAGTTATAGAGAAAATTGAGAACTTCCAAAGATTGAATATAAAGGTAACAGATATTCCAAATGTGCACTTGATTGATGTATTCATAGGAACTTTAAAGGATAAAATTCAACATGAGGTTCTCCTTTGGAAACCCAAATCATTGGAGAATGCATTTAGGGTGGCAAGAAATGTTGAAAGTAAAAATATGTCTATGGCTACTAGAAGGACCAATCCTAACAACTATAGAGAGAATAATGCTCCTTCTTCTAAAAAACCTCAACAATTGCATGAACAAAAAGAAAAAGGTTTATTCTTTAATTGTGACAACAAGTATAGTAAGGGACGTAAGTGTGGTGAGAAGAAATTATTCTACATATATTGTGAAGAGGAAGAAGAACAAGAACAAGAACAAGAACCATCTCAAGATGAAAATGTAGAAGCAATTTCGTCTGAAAAGTTGACTCCCATGATATCGTGTAACGCATTGGCTGTAATTATCACTCCTCAAACCCTCAAGATCGAAGGATATATCAAAAATAAAAAAGGTAATAGTCCTAATTGATTCTGGCAATACTCATAATTTCATTCACTATAAATTACCCAAAGCTCTCAATTGCTTTGTATATCCAGCACCGAAGTTTCAAGTAATGATTGCAGATGGATGAACTATTGATTTCTCAGGAAAATGCAATAAAAACAATCTTACTATGGGGGAATATGTAATGAATAGTCCAATGATTGCTATACCCATGGGTGGTGTTGATGTTGTACTAGGAATACAATGGTTACAATCATTAGGAAAGATCACTTTTAATTTTCAAGAACTTTTCATGAAATTTTCATTGGAAAGAAAATAATTTGAGTTAAGAGGTATCGCATGGAAACCTAACAAGGTGATAATCTCTAATGGAATTACAAAATTATTGAAAAAAGGGGCATCAAGGTGTTATTGCACAACTATGCTCACTATATGTTCAAACATCTCTACCATTTATTTCTCTAGATCTCCAAGCGATCATTGATAAGCATTCCAAAGTATTTGAAGATATTCCCAAAGGTCTTCCACCAACTCAAAATCATGATCACAATATTCACCTAATTCTTGCGAGTGTTCCTCCTAACATTAGGCCATACAGATACCCTTATTCCTAGAAGAGTGAAATTGAACGCATGGTTGAAGAAATGTTTGAGGATGGCATTATTAGACCTATCCAACGTTCTTAATCAACATCGGTGGTAATGGTATTCAAGAAATATGGCTCATGGCATATGTGTCCAGATTATAGAGAGCTCAATAAGATCACTATTAAAGATAAGTTTCCAATTCCTGTCATTGATGAATTGTTAGATGAACTACATGGATCAATCTATTTCACAAAGTTGGATCTTCGTTCAGGGTATCACCATATTATAATGAAGGAAGAAGATATCCCAAAAATAGCATTCTTAACTCATGAAGGTGTTGGCAGCCAACCCAATTTTTTTTTATTGCTCTCAAAAAGCTGCCTACACCCCTTGTCGTATTACGACAAATCATTGTCACAATATGCTAATGGACATTCGTCTCATTTTTGCAACCGTTACAATTCAATTTCGACTCAGTTTTCAGAACTGCAAGT
>JASDQU010416416.1:0-10323 GCA_032191745.1 Picea mariana
AAATAAAAAACTACAATTTTAAAATTTTAAAAGAAATAAATAATCAAAACGTTATTAAAAAAAACAAATTAAAAATCTTGGATGGGGTGCCATGTAGCGCAGAGAGGCCACGTAGCCTGCCCCAGACCCACACCATTAATATGGCAGGTCAATACCCTTACCCTCACCATTAAATGGAAGGAGGCCATTAATGCCCGATGAGTAGAGTAGGACAGTTCCCTCGTGCGAGTAAAATGGAGGCCATAAGGTGTAATGGATGGGAGAAGCTTGGTACAGAGGTCATGTCTGGCTTCATCATTATCCTCCCGCTGAGAAGAGGGTGGAGCCATTTTACCTCTGTTCTCCACGAACCTAGTTGCTCTAAGGACTGGTGCGGAAACCAATTGGCTCGCATCGCTCTTACCCTGCTCATTTTCACCCTTTCTTACCCCGCCATGCCAAGGGAAACAGGCAGGTCGCACCACGACCCTTCCTGGTACAATTTTTTTCCTAGACAGTGGAGGGTGCAGAGACTAGAGCAGGCCCTGTCCATAGCCTGAACTCAGTGATAGGAGAAGCCTAAAACATCGCCAATGACGTATGTGGAGGAGGAGATTCCAGAGGAACCTATCTAGTTCCCTCCATAATCCCTCCTCTTCACAGTACCAAACAATTGGCAGCCCCCCAGCCAAATCCCAACAAGCACAAGTGCTTCAACCATAATCCAGCAAGTGCAGGAGGCCATGGAAGAGACTACATGCATAGTTGAGGAGGAATTTCTCCTCCTATACCCCGGGGACACCATTCAAACCAAGGACTCTACAGCAAAGGAGCTCGGGGCAGCGGAGGCTATGGAAGCGACTCATGAAGACTTAGGCAAGGTGATGGCAGTATTAGGTTTGGAGGTGGACGGTGGCCTAGTCTTAGCGCCACCACCACTCTCGACACTCATGGATTTCATCCAGGAACCTCCACCCTTCTTCCATTTGGAGAAGTTAGCACTAGTCTTTGAGCTCAGAAGCCATATGGATGATCAAATTCATCGAGACACCCTCATGCATTAGAGAATTGACATCCTTTACGAGGCCTACTTGAACGCACTAGCATACCAATGGTGTCTGACTTGCACCATTCCATTCATGCTCCATCTTAGGGATGACCCCCTCAACTTTGACCTGAGAAACATGATCTCAAGTGCAAATGGGTAATATACTTTCTTTGGCTATCACGAGCATTTTTCAGCTCGGCTCCTTGCATTGTTGCAGAGCAGTTTTATAGTTATGTCTTTAATTTTCATTCTATGTCTTTTGTTTGTCTTAGTTGCCTAGCATAGTGCTGCACATACTCGAATCCGCCACCTGCCCTGGTTTCTGTTTGGCAGGGAAAATGGCGGATTTCCATTTTGGACAATGACATCACAGTCTGCCACCTATTTCGGTTTCCGCCAACTTGGAAAAATAGATGGTAGACTGTATCCATGTGGATTTTTGGTATTGTAAAAGTTGTATAATAGGAATCTTCTCTTTTTTATTCACAAAAAAAAAAAAAACAAATTAAAAAATCAAAAAAATAATAATAATTAAAAAAATAAAAAATAAAATAATAAAAAGAATTTTTAAAAGGAAAAAACAAATTGAGGCATGTGGGGGTGGATCATGATTTAGATAATCACACCCCCTCCCCATTTTGCACCTACCTCCCCCTCCCCTCACTTCTTACCCCACCCCCTAGCCACTCCTTGTTCGCCCTTCCCTCCCTTTCCTCTCCTTCGCGACCAATGCACGGACCACCCCAGGGAGCGTTGGGCGGGTTTTCGCTGCTCATTGCGGTGGTATGTGCATTGGGAGGGAAGAAGGAGGGAAGAGATAGGGGAAGGAGCATAGGGAGAGGCCATGGGGTGCTCACTACTCACTGCAATACATAGCACATTGGGAGGTGTATTGGATTTACACCCTCCCCCTCCCCTCACTCCTCACTCTTTCCCATAGTCGCTACCCATCCACCATCCCCTCCCTTTCCCCTCCCTCTCCCCACTCACTACCACCCCACTATTGATGTTCAGATTTCTCACAATCAAAACAACAACCTCACGAGGATAAAATATCCCCCTGCATTTTTTTGGAGCTGGTACTCCAATGTTATGATCTAAAAGATTCATCTTGAATGTTCTGAATTCAACAATTAAAATGGGAAATATTAAACAACAAACCCCAATCTTTATTTCTTTAGAAATATAAAGAAAAGATGAAAATATGTATTCACAAATGATAATTCCTAAGAAAAGGACCAGGAATCTTTCACAGATTGAAGTAAAATATGTACAAAATATTATACAACAATAAAGAAACCATAATATGAAAGCATAACATGCCTCACATATATTACATTGTTATAAAATTTGGTCAGATTCATAAGATAGAAAATATGATTCTATAATAAGAGAAATTTAAAAGAGTATTTCATTCAAAATAGAAAATATTATGATAGTTGCAGTTCAAAAACCTCATGCTCATAAACTTGGGAGTTTGAGGAATCATTGAAATTACACCCCAATGTAGTTCTCTTGGGAGTTTAAAAAATAATAATAGTTTGATTACCATAAAATCAAAAGTTTGTGTTTGTCCAAATAGACTTGGATGGGGCTCCTATGGACCATAAAAGAAAGTGTAGCAGGGATGGGCCTGAAAGAAGAAAAAGGAAACACTTAGAGATCGGCTATGAGGTTCTCAGAAAACCAAAAATACACAATTGAATGATTTCTAAACAAGAAGTATAAAGAATGGGAGGATATGAAAAATGACCAGTTTACTTACTATGATGGATTTCTCTCATATTTTATCTTCTTGCTGAGATTCCTTTCGTAATATCCTTAGCTGAAATTCTATGACCGGTCACAACTAACTCTTCTTCATCTGGTTCCATTATTTTAGTTAAGGAATTTTTTAGCCAATTTTCAATATAATCTCTCATTGGCGCAAAAAGTATATATTACCTTACTTTTATATCAAATAATGCATTTTCTAGATCTCTAAAGTCGATTGAAAGTTGGTGTAATGTATCTTCAATATCTTCATTATTATTTACAATACTAACTAACCAACTTTCCACTTCCAATTCCAAATACTCAGTCAAACTATTAAATCTCTCAGGTGATGCAGTATTCAACAATTCTATCTTCTCCTCAAATTTCTCCTTGGACATAAGAATATAAAATTTTGGTATTCAACTTCTCTGGTAGTTCCAGCCAAATCTAACTCAATCAATTTTAAATATGAGTCTCCCCTTTTGACACTTATACTATCACAATCAACCAATATTTATTTTAAACACTTAATTATTTTAATCCAACACGCTTTGAGTTTCTTTATACATACCGATGAAGGCAAGTCCTCATCTTTTCTTTTATACTCACTCATGCTTGAAAATTTCATAACGAAGGTATAAAAAACCCATTTATAAAATTCCTCATCATTCTCAAGGTCGACCTAAAGATATTGTCTCAAATTTGCAGTTCTCAATCCCAAAGAAATAAAGCTATTTTCCAATTCTCGTTCATCAAGAATGAGATACATTCTTTTCTTAATGTTTTCTCCAACACATATTCTTACAATAACAGGTAGCATCGATGTTCCTCCTAATATTGAGATGGATTCTAGTGTTCCATCAGAGCTCTTCCAAGGATGCATTGTAGTGATTGGGCAAACAAATATGGGTGGAGGCATCAAAGCACTCTCTAATTCTTTGATTCTTTCTTTTAAGGTGAAATTTTCATTTTCCATTTTGTTAATAGACATCTTTAAAGCTTCACCCATGGCTTCATGAATATGTACAATTTTAGATGATGGAAATTCATTAATATCAAGTTTTGAGCTTGATTTTTCTATTCTTTGAATGAACGCTTTCAAATACTAATTTCTTTAAACCTTTGTTGAATAGGGAACTATGTGAAGTTAGGGATTATTCCTCAAACAAAATTAGTTCTTGTGTAGCTAATGTTTCCATGACTTCTCTACTCTCTTTAACTCTTTGTTCTTCATGAAGAAATTTGATATCTTTGATGGTCAAATCGAGGTTCATGTCTTCAAGAACAATCTCATCGTCAAGTGCACCTTCATTTCTTGTTTCTCTACTTGTTTGTCCTTTTATTTTACTGGTCACTGGGAGATTATGAGGCCTTGTATTACTTCCCTTAGGAGGGTTATGATATCCTCCATCATTGAAATTGTCCAATGAATATTTCCTTTATTCCTACGTTGTTGACTAATATTTTTGTTTTGGTAGGTTGTTTTTTTATGAAACATTACGAGACCGAGTACTCCTCTCATTAAAAACGTTTCCCCGATGTATATGTTGATTAGTGGTGATAATAACAATATCAATATCATATTCTTGAATTTTATCAATAGATAGTTCCCGAGGGTTCTGGATATCACCTTCCTCTTCTCCAAATATAAATGCATTGGAAAATGAAACACTATAGCCAACTTATATCATATGGTTCATAAACAACTGGTTAGGGTAAAAGAATTTTATTTTGTATGCTAAATTTAAATTGAATTGATCAAATTGCATTGAAAAATCATCTATATTTACAATGTTTCTCAATGTTATCCCCCCGATTCTCTAAGGAAAAGGAATAAATTTATTTTTCCTTTTTTCATGGAAGAAACGGGCCCAGAATCTGTATTGTTTGCACACTTCTACAACAAATATCTTTTCTAACACATAATAAGGGATATATGAAGGTCTTTTTTGAGAATGGTAAACTCTGATAATGCTAAAGTTCTCCAACACTTCAAATATTCCTTTCTTATCCAGAAAGGTTGCTACTTCTAAAGATAATCTTGATGTATTTGAATAAAAAATGATCTTTTTGGAGGAAACAAATGCATTATGCACTTCATAAAAATGATACATAGCATTATGCTTCCACAAGGTTGGGTACCACATCTATATAGGGTCAATTTTACAATTGAATTTTTTTTCCAAATGCAAGCTTTTGAAAATGTGACAGTAAGTGATGGTGAAAATTAGATATGAGGACATGTAGAATTTCCTATTCTTCGTTAAATTTGACAACTGAAAAGATGTTTCTCTAGAAATAATTTTTTCCCAATCAAAATTTGCTTTCTCATGAATTGTAAAATGTAAGATATACATAGTCACCTGAGGAATGGTGGCATTATATTCTTGATCAATTATCTTAGTGAATAGCCATGCCATCTCTTTATATGGATTTTTTAGCGTACTAACATGGATGCTTGATAAATCTTTTAGCATCATTGTTAGGTCTTCGAGATATTGGTCCAAGAGCTCTCATCCACCATTTCTTGTCTTCAAGAAATATTTAGATTAATCACCTTTAAAGGTCATTGTCAGCTCTGGAAGCATGAACATTTTCTTGAAAAATGAAGGTATGATAGAAGTAGGGGAATCTCCTTGTAAATAAATAATTCTCTGTTTTTTATCAAACTTGTATATGCACCATGAAACTAACTCTTTGTCATCAAAAATATCTGGAGCACAACATTCTAGATAAATTCATATGTCCAAATATGGTTTGAACTTCTCTCTGGTAGTGGGAATGAAGAATAATACTTGTATGTTTTGGACCACTGAAACTTTTGATCTTCTTGTCCAAATGTGTTGATGGTGTCTCTATAGAAGTTCTCCTTTCTTCTGGTTGTCATGCTTAATGAATTTGGATTATTAATGTATAGTCCTTTTAGAAGGTTAATATCAAAGTAAACATTTTTACCATAATTTACCTTGAAATTATTCTTTCAAAGGAATGATTAATACGAATTAAATTTGAATTGATGAAGAATTGTCTTGGGAAGATTGCCATTAATAACAGCCTTTTAATACTTTAACCATGTGTTATTTTCCATGAGATTTGAATTAAATGTACCTTGGGGAGAGTGAAAATATTAGACATGGATTACCATGGGTGACGGAGGATTGAATGTGTGTAAAAAAAATATGAAATGGGCATAAACCTATGGACTTGCGGTGAAACTTCAAAAAATGACTAAGTATCAAGAATTGATCAGTCGGTCAGAGACGATAGGTGGTAAGTGAAGAGTTAATGAAATGATCACGGGCCTATGGTGAAACTTAATAAAATGAATACATATCAAAAGTGGATCATTCAGATGAAGGAGTGATGGGTATGGAATAATTATAAAATGATTGTGAACCCGCAGTGAATCTTGAAAATCGACTAAGTGTTGAAATATAATGGAGGTAGTGAGGTATGGAAAATAGATTAAGTATGATCAATCAGTCAGACATGAGGGTCATGCTGATAGTCAGTGAATTGAATAAATATTTTATACCCATGATGAAGAATTTCAAGAAAAATCTAAGTATACGTGAGAAATGAGAATGACAGAACAAGATGGTGCATTTTGGAGGAGGTGGAAGTTTGAACAATAATGGAAATGACTCGTGAACCCATGACAAAGAAAACAGTTTTCTAAGTATATCAAAGAAATATTCAAGAGGGACTTTATGAAGGAATTAACACATTTTAGGATTAACAACTGGCTCCAACAGTGGGACAGTAACCCCTAGTGGGTTACTGAGAACACCAGAATATCAACCATTAGGATATGGAGTCAGTAGAACACATGGAAGAAAATAATGTAAGAGATATGTACATGAGAAGAAAACAAAACTTTGTACAAGTGGTGATTGAAGAATTTTAAGAGAAGGAACGTTTAATATGATTTCCATTGAATGGAAACATCTGTATTGTTCCTTACATGTCTTAAATAAGTAGATAAGAGTTGAACCACAGAGATTTTTCAATCATATAAGGGTTTTTTATTAATTGGGTTGGTTGTAATTGATGTCAACCCTTGAAGCAAGTTCCGTAGAAAATTTATGTAGCCCCAACAGTATGAATAAGGGAATACATTTTGATTGATGTATAATGGTATGAAGATTAATATACTTGTAGGTAAGATTGTTATAGATGGATAGTACATGCCATGCCATTTCTAGTTATATGTGGAACGTCACATAAATCCTCACGGTTAGAGAGTTATGGCATTGTGAAGTTGGAGAACACTCATGAGTTATCTAGGAGGTTAAAGAAGTCAAAATTATTCTAGCAGCTCCTAGAATAAGTTGACTAATCAAGTGGGTGAAACTAGGATTTAATCATGGGTTAAGTTGTTGCAATAAAAAAATAATTAAAAATAATTTAGTTGCAACTAGAAGTGGAGAATTTCCTATTTGTAGCATAGTGGGATAGAAGTGGACAAGTGGTTAGAAGTGGGTTATCCCTAAAAGAAGGAATTTGGGTTAAGTTGGTTAGAAGGTAACCCCTTGAGGAAGCTACATGAAATTATAAATAAGAGAGAAATGATATCCTATTAGCACCTATTGATCACACTGAATATCTATTATTGTGTAAGGTTTATTGCAAGTACTCATTGATACATTTGAAGTTGTGCAAGTCTGAGGTAGTATGAAGGGTTGACAATGAAAGTTTTGGAATTAAAGAAAATACTGAAAAAAACCCTAGTTTTTGAGGTGTACACGGACTGCAGTGGAGTCGGGAGGGTATGTACGTGGGCTGACAACATAATAGGGCACGTACATGAGGGTAAAGCCCTAAAACTTGAGAACATGAATATTCCAGGAATCTAGAATCTGAAAGCAAGTGCCCAAGAAGGTCTATAGTGATCAGGTACATCAGATCTATATACTGGTTCAAAAGCTATGTCTTATTTCTATGAGTAGTTGGATTTTTTTGTCTACATGATAAAAGGTTATGGGGGTTTGAAGATTTTCCCTAAAAAGTTTATTGGTTGTATGGGAATTATTGTATAAGTCAGATATACAGAATTACAATATTGGTATACTTGATATTATTCATTTCTACATCTTTTTGGTTCAATTATTTGAGGCATAGCTAATACTCTTGGTACATGATTGAGGGTTTTGGTTGTGAAGAGTTTGTGGAGTTGTTTTTGAAGTTCTAGGCTACATATCAGTAAGGGTTTGGTGTCTAGTCCATGTGAGGGTTATTAAACTTGTTCATGATTATACTTGTATGGAATATGACTAGAGAGATATAGATGCACTTGATTAAAGGATATGTATGCAGGTGTATGCATAGGTCACCATTACAGTATGGACATAGTGAGAGGTTGCAGGTTGATGTGATAGAGGCTGCAGAGGATCATATTTTTTTAGGAGAGAGAAAACCATAGCTTTCAGAAGGCATACGCAGGTTGCAGTATAGATAGGTTGCGTACATACGTGGGCTGAAATATATATAGGGTGCATACATACGCGTGTTGTAGAATAGATAGATCATGTATATGTTGTTTTGGTTGGTACAGGTTGAGTACAAGTACAGGTTGATTACAAGGCAGTTGTACAGGTTGGCTATAGGTTAGTGGTAAGGGTTGGTATAGGTTTATAGTGGTATATCTCACAGTGAAAGTGGTTTAATAATCTTACTTATATTTCAGGGCAGCAGGACGAGGCAAGGATAGGTACTTGTAGCCACCTTCTGGTTGTAGACCAAGAACATAGGGGGTTGTAGCCTCCTTCTTGTTGGATTACTAAGAGGGAGCGTGAATCAATAAAAAATAAATTTAATACTTTTTCACCATAAAATGCAAGTGTTATATCAATGTAGAATTATCATCCAATAGTTGCAGAGTAAATAAACAATGAAGAAATGAGAAATCATACACATACACAATACACCAGTGTATTATGTGGAAATCCAAAGTGGGAGAAAACCAAAGAATGATTTTTATTATATGTATTTAATAATTAAATTCATTGGATGCACCAACTTCCTTTGTTTTCCAAATGCAACTGGAAGGAGGCTCCAATCCCCTAGTTTCTCGGGCTACAACCTGAGGGAAGCTCCAACTCCCCAATTCTCAGGCTACAACCAGAAGGAGGCTCCAACCCCCTAGTTTCTCAAGCTACAACCTGAAGGAAGCTCCAAATCCCCAATTCTCTGGCTACAACCAAAAGGAGGCTACAACCCCCTATGTTCTCCATCTACAATCGAAAGGTGGATACAACCACCCATCCTTTCCCCATCCAACCGCCTTGGAATATAAATAGAATGATGGAACCACTATCACACTATCACTGTGAGATATACTGTTGTAAACCTATACCAATAAACATGTAATCAACCTGTACCATAAACAAGTGCATCAACCATGCACTAGCCTGTACCATAAACAATTGCATCAACCATGCACCAACCTGTAACTCAACATGTAATCAACCTATATACCATAAACAAGTGCATCAACCATAAACCAACCTATACCAAACAACCTGTAATCAACCTGTATGATAAAAAAGTTCTTCAACCATGCACCAACCTATACCTCAACTTGTCCCATCAACAAGTGCATCAACCATGCACCAAATATGTACCAATCATGCATCAAATACACATATACTATGACTCATCAATATGTACCAACATCATCAACTATACACCTCATGTATGTGCCAACTCATCAACTACTTGTCTCAACCATGTACCCAACATGTACCTCAACCATATACCAATATAACCATCGAAATTTCTCTATCAATTCATCATGCTATCCATAACCAAATACTATAAATAATTACATGAAACCATGTGCCATAACCTCACTTTTATGTAGCCTCAAGAATGTATCATTCATAAGCCAATCATATACCAATACCACTAACAAGTGTCTCTCACAATGCACCACAAGATATGACAATAAATCAAACTAAGTGCATTGACAATATACTTCAATAGATCTGCCTCAAAACCATTCTACAACAATCCCTAAACTTCCAAGAGGGAATCCAACAGATTTATAAGGAAAACCCTCAACTAGATTCATAAGTTCAACACTAGACATATGAAAACCATACATTTTTCTTCTTGTAGCATTCTGCTGTCGTGATTCTTTTCCCATGGTTTTTCTGCCACACTTTTTCTGCCGCACTTTTTCGACCATGATTTTCCTACTACACTTTTTCTGTCATGGTTTTCTGACACACTTTTCCTTCCGCGATTTTCCTTCCACATTTTTACTGCCACGATTTTCCTACCGCATTTTTTCTGCCACACTTTTCCTGCAGCTATTTTCTTGCCACATTTTTTCTACTACACTTTTCCTGGTGCACTTTTTCTATCGCAGTTTTCCTGCCACAATTTTTCTACTGCAGTTTTTCTACCACGATTTTTCTACCGCACTTTTCTTGCTACACTTTTCTCTATCAATAATACCTGCCCAAATAACCTTTCACAAAATAGATATTCGACGATATTCAATAGGTTATTAAATGAGAGACATTTTCCTCTTATTT
>JASDQU010416424.1:0-10303 GCA_032191745.1 Picea mariana
GTTGATGAAATGTCTTTCTAATTGGTTATTTTTGGTCTATTGCAGATCAATTCGAAATGGCAGTGGCTTTGATGAGCAGTTAGGGGATATTTCAAAGATTTCACTTGCATTTTGATTTCCTAGTTTAGTTGATTTTGGGATATTTCCCAGATTATGTAAAACATTTTGATATTATTCACAGGGAGGTTTTACCCTGTGGAGAGACTTATATATACTTATGATTTTTGTAATAATGTTCATCCTCGTTGGTGGGAGAACAAGGATATGGAGTTTTAATACAGACTGAAGCAGAATTTGGTGTTTTCTCACAGCTTTAGCTTCTCATTATATCAACATTTTGTTTCATGTTGTGTATATCAATTTGTATATGGTTTATGACTACTTTAGCTATCTAAATCAAGTGCAAATGATATAATTTTAATTATCGTAATCCATATCTGGTTTCTTCCAAGTGTATAAAAGATATAATAATTGTTTAATTCAGTTTGTGAATGACAGGTTTATCTTCTTCATGAATTGAATTGTTAAATATAAGTTTTTGCATAACAGGTTTCCCTTATTGCAGAAATTTACAATCTTATAGTTGTTATGATCTTTTATGTCTTGTTTGTCCTGTAAATAACTCAAAGAGCAGCGCAGCCAATCGTTTATGAAAAGCTTTGGGATTAACCGGTGCGAGTTTACTTCCTCCGACCAGCTTCGAAGTCATCATACGCAGGATAAACTAGGAGCGCTTCCAGGTTAGCTAGTCTTTTGTTTGTTGTTTTTATTAGTAGTTTAATTCAGATATTAGTTTAAGCTAGAGTTAGTATATTAGATCGTTTAATTTCAATAGTTCTATTTCTTATTCATAAAATATAAAAAATCAAAAAGATCTCTGGCTGTCTTAGGACAGAAAACATATGAGTTTTACAGGTTTTATGTAAATCTACCAAGTGTGTATATTGTATATTTGTGAATAAGCTGTATTATAATTGATAACTAGACGGTTAATTAGTAGAATTAGTATAATAGTGATTAGTAGATTGTATATAATAGTTGGAGTAGTTTATATTTAGTTTTAGTTTCATTTAGTAGTTTGTTTTAATTAGATTAGTGTATTAGTTTAGTTTTAGTTAGTTTAGTTTCTTTTAGTTAGTTTTAGTTAGTGTTATTTGTTTTAGAAAGATTAGTTAGTTTAGGTTAGTTTTCTCTTTGGTTTTTCTTAGGAGACCTTAGAGCGGCCAACGGAGCCGTTAAACCCGTCAGGGTGGTTCATTACAAATGGATTGGGTTATTTAGACAACCCCGAACTGGTTCCACTCTCTCAATTGACGGATGGACAATTTCGCCCGTCAACAGGATTTTGGGGAAATTGAAGTAGAGCTTGTAAAGTGGGTTGAGCTTGAGGAGCCATTCCCATGGGTTGATTGGTCATTCCCATGGGGTGCTTCCAGTTTTGAGTCCAATTGGGGGCTTGGACAGTAGTGCTAGTCCACTGTGAAGGATAGGGGTTATTATTTGAATTCCTACAAAATGGGGTAGGGTATTGCAAGTTAGGCCAAGTAGGATTAGCAACCGGTTGATTTGGCCAAGGTGCAGTAGGATATTGTTGGGACTGCTAGGTGGGATTAGCAAATGGTTGGACCTGCCATGTGTTTCCATAATTATATTGTTGATTATACTGCCTAGAAAAGAAAGAAGAAAGATCTTGTAGCGTACCTGGGGGGCGAGCCTGCCATTGGCGATGTTGAGCCATCAAATATACTGGTTTTGTTTCCTCTTCTGCTTATTTAAAGACATATTTTAGTCCTAGGAGTGATGGAAATTGCTCTATCGCACGGTCTTTGGAATAGATGGCGCAAGTCCAAACCACATACAAGGGGCACTCTCTTGAACCATGTTTCATCCTGCATCATGGACAAAATATAGCCAACGACTGTTTTTCTTCCACTTGTTTCTGTTTAACCTATAGAACATCAAATTGCGTGGTCAGGGTACCCAAAATGTCAGTTTTAAAATTTTCTAAAAGATTACCAATTTCTGCTCGGGTGACACTTTTGCTAGTAATGTTATTGCTTCTGGTGATGGGGGCCCGTATTCCCGATCTGGTTTGTGTACTACCACGTGAACACCTAATACACAATTGGACAATTTCATCATACGTTTCTTGATAAATATCTCCTTTCCCCATCAAATTCAATGTTTCTACCCATTCATCCTTCATACCTTTCATTAGAGTGGCTTTAAGTACCTCACCTGGTAGCATACCATAAGGTGATCTCTGCAGGTCATATTGAAATCTTTCAACATATTCTTCTAATGTTTCATTTTATTTTGCAATCATTTTAAATATTTCATCCTTTAAAACCCTAGTTCTAGAGTAGTCTTTGTTATCACATAAATTTGTAAAGGGGTGTCTCTCCTAAGAAATTGGCCCCTTGGTGAAAGAAATGAAGAAAAGGGGCAAAAAACCCACAAAATCACGTTATCTTAAGTTTTGATGCATGCACACGATTGTGATAATCGACGTGTAGATCTGGGCAACTGATATCTGCACGCCCAGATCTACGGTGTGTGGTCCNGGGGGGGGGGGTCTGAAAAAGAAGTTTCCCCACCGGGTCCACCTTTATCATGGCATGTTCTCATCATTTTGGATTCCCCCCCCCCTGCTTACCACCACCACCCCCCTCTAGAATAGCCCACTTACCGCTCTCCCTTGCCGCTTATTCCTCTCAATGCCATCTGTCCTCCACTCCATCTCTCTCTTTCACCCATCACATCACTCGCTCTCCCTCCTCATCTCCTTATGGAACACCTATCCTCCACCCACCTTCGAGTCACATCCCCTTATCACTCACGCCTATCATATTCTACCAGGTGTTTTGTCGCTCACCTCCATCTAGGCAGATGGTCCCCATCCCGCCTACTGCCGCGGCCTTTCCTCTGCCCCCACATCATCACCCTGTGCCACTTCACCTCTGACCTGTCCCAATGCAGTACTCACGTTTTCCACTGCCTGCACTTTCCTGATCACCTTCCATCTGCCACGTGTGTCCATATGGTCATCTCTCGTCTCACCTCCATGTTGATCACGCCATCATCTCTGTCAGATCCTTGTGCACACCCGCCCACTAGGTCCCCTTGTAACGGTCCAATGAAGAAGTAGACAACCAAGGGAAAACTACCATGTCCCTCAGATGCAGAGTTGACTTGCAGCTCTCTGATCCCAAGGAAGCAGTTATTAAAACAGGTGGTCATGGTTGAACATCGTTTCCACCATAAATCAAAAGCCCAGGAAAGGATTGTCAGTTAGTCCACTCAGTTGCAGGCTCGTTCTGAAGCATGATTTCATCTGGCAGAGTTTGCATCTAGCCAGAGACTGCACGCACAGTCTACCAAGAGGCATGCAGACATAATGCCTTCAATGCGATGACTCGAACTAACTTCTGCAGTTTTGGCTCTGGGTATTTAGGGGTCATTCCCATATTTTGTTGGTGTCGATGGTTGAGCTAAGATCTCGATTGTAAAGTTTTGATGAGGCCTCTGGTTCTTTGGTTATGATATGCATTTGAGACTTCTTATTAAATGAAAGTCAGTTTCCTTTCATCTTTGTGTAACTATTGTGTTATAACACTCGGGCATGGATGAGCCAGTCGAGGGTAGTTATGTTTTTGTAATGTAGGTTTGATCACAGTGGCATTACAACCAGTTTTAATCAGTTTCTTGTGTTCTCCTTCCCTCTGATACTGAGAGCTCAGGCATGGAGGATCCAGTCAGGTTTTTGTGACTGTATTTTGATGTATGTTCGGTTACAGTACTGTTATAGCATTTTCAGTTTCTTGAAGTTCTGAACTCAAAGAGGATCTTGCATTTGGAACTTTTCCTCCTCGAGCTGCTGGAAGACCTGATGTCCAGAGCATACCATTTCATTCTCCTTAAACTCTTCCCCCTACCCACCACTATATTGCAAATTACTGACTAGATTTAGATCGAGACCCCACTTGCCTATGCATACCAACCCAGTTTTCTGAGTTAAAACAATACCATCCTGAGTCTACGTCCATTAGACCGCCTTTAAAATATTCATTGTGACATAAAACTGATGGGTATCATGCTTACCTTTGCAGCAATCCAGAGATGACCTCTGGTGCTAACATTTCTGGCGTCATTGTCGGGGACGAAGTTGAAGATTTTCCCTGGGATTGAACGACAAATTTTACTGGTTCTGAAGGTGCATTGGAACCCAGTACATCAAGATTGTAGCTGTGCACCTGGTGACTCCATTGTTTTGACTCCATTGTGGTGACTCCATTGTTCCATCTGTGGCTTCCATAGGCAGACACATGAGGTCTACTCCACAACTGCCCCTAGCAGCACCTGAAGCTGACCTAGAGAAAATTATCAGAAAGGGAAAGGCCCCTCGAGAAGGAACTTTTGCTGTTGAACCAGGTATTTCTGATGATTTTCATGGTCCTTATTTAGAAACTCCAATTTCGTCTTCTCGTTCCCCTGTTATACCTTATGTTGGAGTTTACCAAACTTTAAATTTTGGGAGTGTTCATGTTGAGTTTTCCCCTCCTATTCCTGGATTGGAGGAAGAAATACTTGTCACTCCTTTCTCCCCTAAAGTTGTACCATGGTCTAGACCCAGGACCTCAGAAGATTTTCCAGCCCCGAGCCTTACCACCCCTCCTCCTATTATTGTTTCTACTACAGAAAGGGAAACCTTTGTTCCCTCAAGTCATGTGGGCTTTTCTCCAAATCCTCTATTGTTTCCCTTTCCTCCTGGAAGTGTAGTTCTAGTCTCCCCTGTTGAACCCCATCTCCTCCTAATTATCCTCCACCTATCATCCCTATGGTAGGTAGAAATAGAATGGATGCTATAGTAGTCACCAGATACGCCCCTCTTATTCTACCCCAACCTCTTAATGCCCTTCCAGCTGGTCACTGCCTTAAGCAGCTGCCTAATTTCACTGGGGAGGGAGATATTACTGCAGAGGAGCACCTTGCAGCCTTCTATAGTTATTATGATAACTATGTCATAGTAGATGAAGATGTGTGGATGAGGATTTTTGTCCATAGTCTCTATGGAGAAGCTAGAAAGTGGTTCAGAACCTTGACCCCTGGATCCATCGATGGGATTGAGGCTTTGGATGATATCTTCTTGAGACAGTGGGGGGATAAAAAGGACTTCATGTACTATATCACCGATTTTGGGTCCCTAAAGAAAAAGGAGGGAGAGATTGTCTCTGACTTCTCCAAAAGATTCAACAAAATGTACAATAAGATCCCTACTGAGATAAAGCCTACAGAAGCTTCAGCCAAAATTACCTATGCCAGTGATTTTGACCCAGATGTTTGCCTTCTGTTAAGATAAAGAAGAGCTACCTCCTTAGCTCATATGCAATATGTAGCCCTGGAAGTAGAGTCTAACATATTGGCAGTTGATCGACTCATAAATAAGGCCAACAAGGATAGAGGAAGAGGAAGACCTGAAGCCTCAACCTCCAGTTCTTTTGCTCCCCCTCATCAAATGGATGAAGTAACCAAGTTGCTAAAATCACTTTTAGACAGGATGGAAAGGTTGGAATTAGAAGGGAAGCATACATACAGAAATCCTCAAAATATTGATAACAGAGGCAACTTCATGAGGCCAAATAACAATGCTCCTCAGGGTATGCAAAGAGAACCTCGGAACAAAGATAGGGATGATCATAATATCCAAGCTCCTCTTCAGAACAACCTTGTCACAGATAATGGTGAAGAG
This sequence comes from Picea mariana, assembly GCA_032191745.1. Classification (NCBI taxonomy): domain Eukaryota; kingdom Viridiplantae; phylum Streptophyta; class Pinopsida; order Pinales; family Pinaceae; genus Picea; species Picea mariana. The sequence goes on from JASDQU010416424.1 coordinate 5,750, forward strand.
GAAGAGGACATCGATCCAAAAATTCATTGTCTTGAAGATTCATCCCCTTCTCCTCACTTAACTCAATCAACATATGAGGAGTCTCTCATGGACATTCAATTAAATGAATTGAGTAAGGGGGATAAGACCGGTGACAGCCCAAATAGATACAATCTCAGGTCCCATAATAAAGAGGGGAAGCCTTCCATCCCTGATCAGCCTCCTAGATCATAAAATCTTACCCATGATGTAGCAAGCAACAACAAGGAGAGAAAAGCATAGAACTTACCACCAATATCCAAAGGTCCTACCCCAGAGGTAAAGGAGATTTTGAAGCCTCCCTCCAATTTTAACCTTCAACATGAGATCCAGAAGATTAGGATTCCAGTTCGCCTTTCAGAACTGGTCAAGCACAAAGATTTTAAGAAATCATTGACTAAGTTGTTGCTGCTTGAACCTCTGCTTTTCCCCCCAGACTCCATCAATTTGTAAGATGAGAAGCCTGCAGTCATCCTAGGTCCTATGGTAGAAGATAGAGATTATTCATCCCCTCATTTCTACACATCCCTAAACATACATTGTAAGGTGTTGCATAATTGTTTGATAGACTCAGAGGCATCTCATAATATAATGCCCAAAACTTTCATGGAAGATCTCAGACTAGAAATCACAAAGGAATACCATGACTTGTATTCTTTTGATTCAAGGAGAGTGAAATGTCTTGGGGTCATCAAAGATATGGTTGTGACCTTATTCCAATTTCCCATGAAAATCATGGTCATGGACATCGTGGTGGCTGATGTTCCTCCCAAGTTCGGTATGCTATTGTCAATATCTTGGATAAAAAGACTTGGGGGAACCTTGTAGATGGACCTTTCATATGATACCATTCCTGTTTTTGGAGGAGAGCATAGAATACTGTACAGAGAAGCTCAGTTGGCCTACATTATCAATGATAAATCAGACCCCACCAATCATCCTATCTTTTCCCTTGATACTGATTTGGGATCTAGCTTATTGCAGTTCACTGATGACCCTGAACCTCCTCTTGAGATCAAAAAGTCCATTACTCTTTGTGAATATTCTCCTCCAATTACCTCTGTTTGGAAAATGTTCTTTGATGGAGCTTCTTCTAGAGATGGTGTTGGTGCTGGAGTAGTTTTTGTTTCCCCTGCTCAGGAAACCATATCTCTATTATACACATTAGAATTTTAAATTACCAATAATGTGGCAGAGTATAAATCTCTCGTTTTGGGTTTGAGGGATGCAAAGGACATGGGAATTGAAGAGATATCAGTGTTTGGAGATGCTGAGTTGATTGTCCAGCAGATCAAAAATATTTATGGGGCCAAACACCCTCGGCTCAGAAGTTAACAAAATGAAATATGGGACCTCATTGCCATTTTTTTCTCAGCTTTCAACATTTCATTTATTCCAAGGGAAAAGAATGTCATGGTCGGTTCTCTGGCTGTTTCAGAAAGCAATTTCAAAGTCCCTCTGCCACCTAAACTCAGGTATGATGTAGAAGTGAAATATAGACCTTCTATACTTGACAATGTCGAGCATTGGAGAGTGTTTGAGGATGATCTTGAAATCAAAACTCTTGGAAACTGTTGAGGATTTTTCTGCATTACACATTGATCAAGATCCAGATTCTAAAACAGATCCTCATGCTGATGTTTTTCTGAACAAAATTGTTGATCATTATATTGTTAAGTTGTCAAGCAATCACATCCCAAAGGGACTAGTCCCTTTGGAAAGACTATTTGACAACAATAATGTGGCAGTGAAGGGTAAAATCTCAAATAATGATGCTGATGTGGCTGAGTGCAATATTGGCACAGAGCAGGATCCAAGATTTGTCAAATTATCAAGAAGTCTGTCAAGAGAGTAGAGGGCTGAATATATTGAATTATTAAAAGAATTTGTCGATGTATTTGCTTGGACATATGAAGACCTCAGAACATATGACACCAGTGTCATTGAACACAAGATCCCATTGAAAGAGGAGGCCAAGCCATTTAGGGAAAAATTAAGACAAATAAATCTTATGCTGCTACCTATTATGGAAAGGGAGGTAAAGAAGTTGTTGGATGCCCAAATCATTGTCCCCTTAAGACATTCTGAATGGGTGGACAATTTGGTCCCGGTGAGGAAAAAGAATGGAGAAATCGAACTTTCTGTCGATTTCTGAAACCTGAATAGGAGCTCAAAGAAGGACAATTACCCCCTGCCAAATATGGAACACATACTGCAAAGGGTAACTAGTGCATCTAGGATTTCCATGATTGATGGATTTTCTGGCTATAATCAAATCTTTGTCTTGTCTGAGGATAGAGAAAAGACCGCCTTCACCACTTGTTGGGGCACATTTATGTATGCCAAAATTCCCTTTGGATTGATGAACACAGGGGCAACCTTTCAACGAGCCATGGACATAGCCTTTACTGGGGAAAGGGATAAATTTGTGGTCATCTATCTGGACCACATAAATATGTTTTCCATATCTAATAAAGAACATTGTCAACATCTGAGAAAGGTCTTCTTGAAATGCAGATGGTTTGGTCTCTCCCTAAATCCCAAAAATTCAATGTTTTCCATGAAAGAGGGAAAATTGTTGGCGCACATAGTATCAGTTGATGGGGTCAGAATTGATTCAAGAAGGGTAGAATCTATTCAAAGCTTGTCACTTCCTAGATCCAGGAAGGAAGTTTAGTCTTTCCTGGGAAAAAATAATTTTTTAAGAAGGTTTGTTTCAAATTTTGTTGAATTGGTGAAGCATATCACAGCCATGCTCAGGAAGGGGAATGAAGTAAAGTGGACTACTGATCCTAGAGAATCCTTTGACCAAATTAAGAAGGCATTGAATGAAGCGCCTGTGCTAATCAGTCCTGATTATTCCAAGGATTTTCTAATTTTTTCCTTTGCTTCTTTTGATACAGTGGTAGCAGTTTTGTTGCAGAAAAATGTTGAAGGGATGGAGCAACCAATTTCATTTTTCAGTAGGGAATTAAGAGATGCAAAGATGAAATACAACATCATGGAGAAACATGCCTATGCCTTAGTGAAAGCTCTCAAATATTTCAGGGTCTATGTTCTGCATTCAAAAATCATTGCATATGTCCCTTCAGCTTCTGTGAAGGACATTCTTATTCAATTGAACATAGATGGAAGAAGGAACAAATGGATTGCCAAAATCCTTGAATTTGATCTAGAAATAAATCCCACAAGGCTAGTTAAGGGTCAAGGTTTAGCCAAGTTGTTGGTTGAATCTAATTGTAAATCTTTGGGGGTTAACTTCATCAACACCTGCTCAAAGGGTCAACAAGCTGATTTTTCTGATAAAAATCCACAGGATAGCCCTCCACTGGCAAAATGTACTTGGTACAAAGACATTATATTTTTTCTGCAAGAGTTAAGACCCCCTGACGGTATGGGAAGAAGCAAGGCAAGAGCTTTAAATCTCAAATCAATTAGATATTGTCTTATTGAGTAGGTCTTGTATTGGAAACACCCTCTAGGTGTGATTCTAAGATGTTTGGACCCTCAGGAGGCCCAAAAGATTATGTTTGATTTCCATAAAAACCTATGTGGGGGACATCATTTCTGGAGGACCACAGCCTATAAAATTCTCAGGGCTGGGTACTACTGGCCTACTCTATTCACTAATGTCTATGCGAAGGTCAAAGCTTGTATCAAATGTCAGAAATTCTCTGGGAATCAATAGCTCAAGTCTCTGCCTTTGAAGCCTATAATAGCCTTAGGACCCTTTCAATAGCGAATCCTCAAATTTATTGGGGAAATTCATCCTACTTCAAGTGGTCATCACAGGTGGATCTTAACTGCAACATATTATTTCACCAAGTGGATAGAAGCTCTCCCCACAAGGACCACTTCTCATAGAGGAATCATTAGTTTTCTTGAATATGTTATGGCAAGGTTTGGTTGTCTGAATAGAATCATCACTGATAATGATGCATCCTTCAAGGTCGAACCATTGATTAAGTTTTGTGAGCAGTTCAAAATTTCATTGATCCACTCTACCCCTTACTATCCATAAGGGAATAGACTGGCAGAGTCCTCTAATAAAAGTATGATCAAGATCATTAAAAGACTGTTAGAGGATAATAGAAAAGCATGGGATTCAAAGCTCAAATTCGCTCTGTGGGATGATAGGGTGACAACAAAGAGGTCTATGGGTGTCTCTCCATTTCATCTTTTGTATGGAGTTGAAGCCATTTTCCCTTCTCAACTCGCCCCTCCCGTGGTAAAATTATTCCAAGACCGTCAAGAGGAGCCTGATGATATGATCATAAGGATACATCAGTTGGTAGAAGTGTAGCAGACCAGAGAATAGACAATAGATAGAGTGCATGACCATCAGTGGAGAATCAAGCACACCTTTGACAGGAAGAACAGTAAGGAGGATTTCCAACTTGGAGATCTAGTACTCAAATGGGACGCACCAAAGCAGGATAGAGGAAAGCACATCAAGTTTGAATACCTATGGATTGGGCCCTTCAAAATCTCTGAGATATATCCAAATAATACATACAGGTTGCATAATTTGGAGGG
>JASDQU010416427.1:0-10313 GCA_032191745.1 Picea mariana
CCTTTAGGGATCCTTCCTCGGTTTCCTGTTACTTTGGGAGGGAAATATGTCTTTATTGATGCGATGGTAGTCCATGACCCCTTGGATTTTAATTTTCTCCTCGGGTGTGACTATGTTTATGCTATGAAGATTGTTGCATCAAAAATAATTCCTTCTGTTAGTGATAATTCTTGTTCTGGACTCGAGAGCACCCAGATCTGCGGGTTGCACGAGAAATGCCCAAGTGTAGCATGAAAGAGTCTCTTTTTCCTGTTACGAGTCAAGCGAGCGGACAAATTTCTATTGTCGGCAATCGAGATTCAACCATAAAGCAAATCAATGGCCATCGGGTTTTCAGGGCTGTCAAGTTCCCTGGGATTTAGTACGAAGGGTAGTGCCCATATTTCAGAACAAATCTGGGTCATCCGATTTAGTGGCGCATGGCGCAGAATCTAGTCAAGTCGGCATATCGGCAGTCGGGAGTTTGAGGGGTAAAAGACCCTCGTCATCTTGCATCTCGAAACCCCGAATCTCGAAACGCCGATAAGCGCCTTTGAAGCTAGGCCTGTGATCCTAGCGCCCGGTCACGTCAAGCAAGCCTGATCATGGAGGCAGCCCTCTTCTAACATCAAATTCCATCTCGACCATTCCTCTGGAGGACATGCGGCGTACATCCGTGTTCTCGTGGTTTGATCAATCGAGATTTTAAGAAGCGTTGCATCGTGAACCCCCGGTGCCAGAAATCCTGAAAGAGTCTAGACCATCCATCTGGAGGACACACAACACAATAGCGGACCCCCTTTTGTCACATCTCCTACTCCCTCCGCTTACTGCCTTCCACCATGTGTCTTCCCCTGTCGCATTGCAGCCTCATTGTCACCTTCTTGCGATACATCGCCTCACCATCTGGTGTCCCAGCCTCCGTTTCTTCACCACCTAGTGCTTCCACCTCAACGCCTCTCGTCTCACCCTCATCCATGTCCTCCATAGGGGTCCCCTCACAGCAGTCCAACAAAGAAGCATCCAAAGAAAATCTGCCACGTCGTCTAAATACAAAGTTGACCGAAGCCATTCCCAATCCCAAGGAAGCAGTTATTATGGTAGTTGATGGTGGTTGAACGTTGTCCTCCTCCATAAATAGAAGGCCAGGAAAGGGCCAAGAGTAGAGGCAGACTGACGGTCCATTCTGATAGAGATTGCATCTGACGAACGACTGCATGGGCATTCTATCCAGCGTCTTCGTGCACCACCTGATAGAGAAGCTCCTCAACGTCAAGCATTGAATTCATGATATGATCGTGCCTTTAGCGCCTGAGTCAACTCCTAGTATATGTAGGTGTTTTCGCCATTTTGTAATCCATCGATGGTTGAGATGAGGCTCCCGATTGTAAAGTTTTGATGAAGCGCTAGTCACTCTGGTTATGTATTGGCATTTGAGACTTCTTGCCTGATGGATGTCAGCCTCTTTCCATTTCTTTCTTTACACTATGTTAGAACAGCTCGGAATTGGAGGATCCAGTCGAGCTGTAGCTGTTATAGGATGATGTAGATTGGATCACTGTAATTGTTACGTTGTTTCTAATCGGTTCCTGTGATTTCCTCAACGCTGAACGACTCGGAATTGGAGGATCCAGTCGAGTCACGCTTCAGCTCCTTGAAGCTCTAGACTAAGAGGATCTTGGCTCTTGAGTTTTTCATCCCCAAGCTTCCAAAGGCCTATCACCCGAGGTTGTCTTGCTCGCCTTTCTCACAAGTCTTCCTTCTACTGCCCTTTAATCCATTTACTGACTGAAGTTGGATCAAGACCTCCCTTGCTTTCTGCATACCAGGCCCGGTTTCCTGATTTTAAGCTATTTTTCTCGAGTCTTTACCCATCTGATCACCACATTAAAATAATCATGACATAAAAACTGATGGGGGTTGGGCTCTGCTCCTGCAAGCAATCCAGGAGTGACTTCCAGTGCTAACATTTCTGGCGCCATTGCCGGGGATGAAGTTGAATATTTTCCCTGGGAAGAACGACATTGAGCCTCTGATTCTGAAGGTGCATCAGACATCAGAGCCCTTAAAGATTGCTACTGTGCACCTGGTGACTCCACTGTGGCGACTCCATTCTTTCCACTTCACTGTTTCAGCTGTGGCTATTGTTGGCACACCTGAAAGCTGACCCAGAGGAGCTTTCTCGAGAAGGTTTTAGCGGCTGCTTTCTCAGCCTGAGAAGCTTCCTGGGGTAACAACAACGTTAAGATCTGGCCTTTGATGGTGAACAAGGACCAGGCACATTTGAAGCTGTGCATCTTTCACCTGGCAACTCCATGATTCGAGGATCAATTGGCGACTCCACTGGTTCGATATGGAGAAAATCCTTGCTCGTAGGTTTGCTCCTTTTAATTTTTCTGCTATTCCTGGTTTTCCTAATGTTGTCCCCTCTCCAAATGAATGGGGCGATTATTTTCCCATATTTGGAAAAAGTGAAGAGGACAACCCTGCTCAACACCTCAGTGAGTTTCATGAACTCATGCGTCAGTGGGAGATACATCATGAGGATGTATTACTGAAAATGTTCATGTTCTCATTAGCAGGGGATGCTCGTAAATGGTATCATTCTTTACCCCCTGCTAGCATTTCTTCACTCAGTGAATTCCATGCAGCCTTCACTGCCTATTGTCAGGAGTTTTATCCCTCTGAGTTGATTTTTCATAGCTGTTGTGAGGGATACTACAACAAATGTATACAAGATAGAGCTGTCTCTTATGTAGGTTATGAGGATGAGTCTGATGAGTTGGATCAGGAATCAGTCATTTCTCCTCCCCATTCGTCTGCTTCGGGCGAAGTTATGGAGCTGGTAAAATCTATCACCACCAAACTAGACAGGTGGGAAGCTGAGCGATGTGCAGAGGATTTTCCACCCTTTGAAGAAGAGGATTTTGGTATCTCTACAATGGATGATTATGAAGATCCCAGGGAGGAAAAATATGCTTCAGGCGGAGTTATGGAACTGATAAAATATATCAATGCCAGACTTGACAAGTGGGAAGATGAACAACATGCTAAGGATTTCCCATCCTTTGAAGCAGATGCCCTTAGCAGCTCTACTAAGGGTGATTATGAAAAAATATTTCCCACGGGTCCTGTTTATGGACATTATGAATCTGACCCATGGGAGAGCCGGGAAGAAGATGACCTGAGTGAACTAGTGGAGCAGGCGATATACCCCATTTCCCAATGTGCAAAATTGGAATCTGAAGGCAACGAAGAGGACTTTCCAGTCTTTGAGGCAGATGTTCTAGATGGCTCTTTCGAGGAGATTATTGAATATTTCTTGGATGTGTTAGCATCTGCCCTCGATGACCCTGTTGTCTCAGATTTAAATGAAGAAGCCATTGTGGAAGAGGATTGTTCTTTATTCCTTCATGAGATTTCCCATGATGTATTTACATTTGGGATTGAAGAGAAGGATCGGGAGACCATTCCCTTTTTACAAGATGGGAGAGTGCACAAAGAGGAGGAGGAACCAGAGGAGCAGCTGAGCGCGCATTTCTTTTTCTATCCAGAGCCAATTAGCGAGCAGCCACCACCCGAGATCAGTGAGCCTATGACAGTTGTCCACTCACCTGTGCTTGTCAGAGATATTCAGCCACATGAGAATAGCTGTGTAGCAGAGGAGGCTGCCTGTCGCCAATTTTATAAAATTTGCCACTCATTCTATGATCCTATCTGCGAGTACATGGAGTGGCATGTCTTTTATGCCTTGGAGCTGCCCTATTCCATATCAACTTCAGCCTATTGGGAGAAGTTGAAGAGCGTAGCCGTTCTGCTGTCACGGTTACACCACCAGCCGTTTGTGGTCATCGACAAAAGGAAGGAACTTTCGTTCAGGAAGTTGCTTGAATGGCTATGGTGGAAGTTTGCATTCACCTAGCCCCATGTAAAGTGTTTTATTAGTATAGGATTGTATATAAATAAGCTCCTTTAAGCATGTATCTTTATTATGCTGCTTTTATTTTTCAGCTTGTATTTTCAATAGCGGGAGGTTTTGAGCCTAACTCCATAGCCCAACAGCAAGGCACTGAATCTACGGAATGAGTTCTTAGAGCATCATAGGGATGACTCTATCCCCCATGGAGCCTAATGTTAGCGATAATTCTTGTCCTAGGCTCGAGAGCGCCCAGATCTGCGGGTTGCGCGGGAAGCACCCAAGTGTAGCACAAAAGAGTCTCTTTTTCCTGTTACGAGTCAAGCGAGCGGGAAAAGTTCTGTTTTCGGCAGCCGAGATTCAGCCATAAAGCAAATCAACGGCCATCGGGTTTTCGGGGCTGTCAAGTTGCCCGGGATTTAGCATGAAGGGTAGTGCCCATATTTCAGGACAAATCTAGGTCGTCCGATCCAGTGGCGCGTGGTGCAGGATCTAGTCAAATCGACATATCGGCAGTCGGGAGTTCGAGGGGTAAAAGTCCCTCGTCATCTTGCATCTCAAAACCTCGAATCTCGAAACGCCGATAAGCGCCTTTGAAGCTAGGCCTGTGATCCTAGCGCCCGTTCACGTCAAGCAAGCTTGATCATAGAGGCAGCCCTCTTCTAACATCAAATGCCATCTCGACCATTCCTCTGGAGGACACGCGGCGTACATCCGTGTTCTCGTGGTTTGATCAACCGGGATTTTAAGAAGCGTTGCATCGTGAACCCCCGGTGCCAGAAATCTCAAAAGAGTCTAGACCGTCCATCTGGAGGACACACAACACAATAGCGGACCCCCTTTTGTCACATCTCCTACTCCCTCCGCTTACTGCCTTCCACCATGTGTCTTCCCCTGTCGCATTGCAGCCTCATTGTCACCTTCTCATGATACATTACCTCACCATCTGGTGTCCCAGCCTCTGTTTCTTCGCCACCTAGTGCTTCCACCTCAACGCCTCTCATCTCACCCTCATCCATGTCCTCCATAGGGGTCCCCTCACAACAGTCCAACAAAGAAGCATCCAAAGAAAATATGCCACGTCGACCGAATACAAAGTTGACCGAAGCCATTCCCAATCCCAAGGAAGCAGTTATTATGGTAGTTGATTGTGGTTGAACATTGTCCTCCTCCATAAATAGAAGGCTAGGAAAGGACCAAGCGTAGAGGTAGACTGACGGTCCATCCTGATAGAGATTGCATCTGACGAAGGACTGCATGGGCATTCTATCTAGCGTCTTCGTGCACCACCTGATAGAGAAGCTCCTCAACGTCAAGCATTGAATTCATGATATGATCACGCCTTCAGCGCCTGAGTCAGCTCCTAGTATATGTAGGTGTTTTCTCCATTTTGTAATCCATCGATGGTTGAGCTGAGGCTCCCGATTGTAAATTTTTGATGAAGCGCTGGTCACTCTGGTTATGTATTGGTTATGTATTTGGCTATTATAGGATGATGTAGGTTGGATCACTGTAACTGTTACGTTGTTTCTAATCGGTTCCTGTGATTTCCTCAATGCTGAACGACTCGAAATTGGAGGATCCAGTCGAGTCACACTTCAGCTCCTTGAAGCTCTGGACCAAGAGGATCTTGGCTCTTGAGTTTTTCATCCCCAAGCTTCCGAAGGCCTGTCGCCCGAGGCTGTCTTGCTCGCCTTTCTCACAAGTCTTCCGTCTACCGCCCTTTAATCCATTTACTGACTGAAGTTGGATCAAGACCTCCCTTGCTTTCTGTATACCAGGCCCAGTTCTTTGATTTTAAGCTATTTTTCTCGAGTCTTTACCCATCTGATCACCCCATTAAAATAATCGTGATATAAAAACTGATGGGCGTTGGGCTCTGCTCCTGCAAGCAATCTAGGAGTGACTTCCAGCGCTAACACCTTCGATGTGTTTCCCTCACAATGGAAATATAGTGACCATAGACTAGATTTCATTCATTGGCTCTCATACGATGGCCAACCATTTGACTTCCTTGAACGGTCCTTACATGCCAATGACATCCACCCCGTCGCAGGTCAATTATGTGGCAACCTGTCCCATGCATTCAACTCCAAATGAGAAGGAATATCTCCCTTCTTCTGATTTAGATTTTGTAGTTGACATCGTGATCTCTTCGATAGGCCTATTAGACCTGACCTCCCTACCCCTATCGTGGACCTTGACATGTATTCCTTTCAGACTGTATATTTGCCATCTAGCGAAGATGTCTTGGAAGACATGATTGAGGTTTTTCCCTTAACACGTATTGATTCCAAAGCATTGTCCTCTTGGAAGCCATGATCAATTAGAGGTATTTCAGCATAGTTTATTTGATGATTTCAAGCTCGTTAAAAAATGAAATCGGGTTCGAGCAAAGTTCCCATTTTTGTGTCAAGCTCGTCAAAAAATGAAACAGAGGRCCTCAAGCATAGTTTATAGTTTCAAKCTTGTGTAAAGTTGAAATCCACCTTAGAGAAAAGTTCTTTTCATGTGTCAAGCTCATTAAAAAATGAAACAATCGCCTCTCCTGTAGAGTCAAGTCTTTCACTAGACCTCGTAACTTAACCTTCCTTTCATCTGCTTTTGTCTGTTGACCCTTTCTCTCCATCTTGTATAGAAATTAGTGACAACTTAACCCTCAATGGATGAAACGAAGCTTGGGGAGGGAATCTCCAACCTCAAGACGTCATGTTGGAGCAAAGCCACTAGCTTCCATCAAGCAGCTGGGGGAAAAGTACCAACTATCCATGGGTCTCATTCGAAACCTTTGGACATTATGTTGGGAACTCTTTGGAGTCTCTGTTAATCTCTTTTTAGACTCCCTAAACATGAAAATATTATCGAGTGATATTTCTTCCTTTCACACTCGTTAAAAGGTTTGAAAGCGCGTCTTTTGAGTGGTAGTTTATCTATTTTTCGGCCTCGCAAGACTAATTACAAAAAAGGACTACTCTAATCAAGCATGATTAGAAGAGTTATCCCTTGTATTGTTTTACACGTTTTCATTCTTGGGATACTAAATGTATGAAAAAATCATCCATGGAGTCATCTTTAAGTTCTTTTCAGACCCTCTAAATATGAATAACCATCGAGTTTACCTTCTTTGGGCTCATAAAACTATCGAAGGACCTACGTGAGTCCAATCTCTAGGACCCATATGGGACCAAAAACCCTTTTTCCTCAGGTTCATTAAACATATTTAGAGGGACTCATTCGAAGGATGAGCTATACCGAGAATTTGTTACCCTTCTCAAGCTCATTAAAAAAAGAAAGAGGTACTCATCTATATGGCTGGGGGGTGTTGCACCTCTTTTGTCACCTAAAGGAGCAAAACAGAGGTGTTTACAAGCTTAGTTGGGTTAGCTAAGAAAGACATCAGTAAAGGAAAGGGTTAGAAGAATAAACATAAAAGACTAAGCTAAGAATTAAACTAGGAAGGGAAAAAACAATTAAACTATTGTGCATAAGGACATAAGAACAAGAAACAAACAAGACTCATGTGTCCAATGGAAAGGATTGTATTAGTGAAAAGAAAACACCAAAGAGAAAGGGGACTTTGGGTCCCTTCTTCCTCCAAGGGAGGGCTCTTGGACCCCCAAGATTGAGCTCTTCTTACAACTTGAAAACTTGAAAGAAATGGTGAAAGAATCCCAAGCTAACCCACTCAAAAGGTTATGTGGATTGCCGAAATGGAATGGTGCTAGTATGCTCTTGATGAGAAAATAGGTTTCCCCAAGAGAATAGCAGCAGCATAACCTTGCAAATGAATTTCTTGAAAATGTAGTGCACCCATGGAATTGTTTTATAGCACCACTTTGAGGTATTGTGCAACCATATTTTAGTGTGAAAAGGGGTTGTTTAGAGCACCTTTAGGTCTTTGACCAACCACCCAGTCGAATACAGCCAAGATTTGGATGTCAAATCGACTTAGAAGCTGAACTAGAAGTGGGTGGGAGGTCGACCAACATCATAAATGCATTGTTCTCAGGTGTGTGCGGCTTTTAGCATCCACAATCATGCATTGTGTGCATGTGTGCTTTTCCTACATTTATTGATGGCGCATGTGCGTGCATGCCCTGTGTAGTCATAGCGCATCTTGATTTTATAAATGGTTGTATAGTTTTGGACCTTTTGGAAATGCTTTTTTGGTAATTTTGGTTCATGGGTGAACTCATAGCTATTTGAAGATGCTAGATTCCTGTAACCATTTACGGATGAAATTTTAGTGATAACAGATGCCCCCTGATGGATGAGGTTAGGAGCATACAGATAGCCAAAATTCATCAATGTTTCTTCTACTGAGAGTACCATTGTAAGAAAGAGTGATAGTGAGAGTATCAGGAGTGACCTGTTGGAAGGAGAAGGGAACCTATAGGACCCAACCTTTCGCAAGGTGTGGAAAAAAAATTGTGTACAAACTAGGCGGGCATGCCCCATGCTCGTGTCATGTAACTCAAAAAAAAGGGTGTTGTACAGTAATTGAAACTGTGTGTTGATGTAGACAACTACAGCGCCCTCGGGGGCGGTTTTGATAAAGGCAGAGGACAATTCTGATGAGGAACAATACTCTGAACAGTAGGCAATGATACATGTAAGAAGTATCATGGATTCTGTGGGCATCAATAGCCCAACAAAGTTCATAGGTCTTTGGCAAATATAAAAAACAACTGCAATAGTCGCAAAGTAAGACCCACCATAACATGAGAAACTGTTGAAGTCAAATTTTATGGGGGTCAATGACAGCAGAGAGCAATGATGGTTCTCTCTGTGTCGTCCGAGACTCCTCATTGTAAGGGTAATGAGAGTCAAGATACTATCGCCCTTCTGGAAAGTGTGTTGATGTCGACAAAAAGGGAGGCGCGACTCCAAGAAGCAAAGGGCTTCATGAAATCCAATAGGTGAGGTCAAGAACTGAGGAGGTACATGGACGAAGTCAAGATGCGTGGAGACTCAAGACTGCCCTTGGTTGGGGATATATGCGAAGTATAAGTGGCCGCAACCGTTCAACTAGGTTGAGTGTCAGGGGGACAACGAGACGTGGGATAAGTTGTGCTAGAGGCAGGACAAAGTGAACAAACTCAGAGAGCAGAGGTAGGTGGCCTGTGGGATACTCGGAGTTTATGGACGATGTCAACAGGAGTAGGTGATAAGGAATTCCCCAACCAAGGGCGACATGGGTTGCATTTTTCAAGAAGCTTGCCAAAGGTGATGACAAAAAGCTATGTAAAATGCTGGAAACAACGACTTAATTACAAAAAGAATTAAAAATCAGTGGGGATAATAATGCAGATATAGAAATAGGTTCCCCAGTGTAAGATGGCTTGGCCTACGAATGGAGCAAGTTGGTGTAAAAACAAGTGGAGGGTTGGGGACCCATAGACGGTTTCTCTAGTAGGGAAATCTGAAGATGGGCAAATCAACGGTGGATGAAATGGATGGTAAATGGTGATGTGGGAGTGCAGTCAAAATAAAACCGTGAGGAAGTGCCTTGGGATTCCATTGGGTAGGCTAGAAAAATTAGGAGAAGGAGTATGTGGTTGATTCGCAACATGATGTAAGACTATCGGGACTCCCATCCCTAAAGGTTGAAAACAACATGAGTGTCAAAGTGCCAAGGGGGAATATGAAGGGGACAAATCATGTGGGGGAGAGTGCTACCAGGTGACAGTACCCAAAATGCAATGGAGGTGACAGTAATGCAGAGCCGTATATAGGGACCCTAAAGGCAAATTTCATAGGGTGTGATTGGAGATGCAATTGAGATTCAGAGGGAATGTTTACATGCTAGTGTCGATTATATACCTGAAGGGGTCACACTCGTGGGTGATGACCAAGTACCTGCACACATGACAACCAAAAACCCGGCGTGAACAATATCTGAAGATAATCGAACATATAACCATTTATTTGATAATTTTGAACATGAGTATGCGTACCTGAACGGGGTATGGAAAAATGGCTCCCTGGGGGCTAAGGATGAAAAATGGCATGGGGACTGTCTTGATGTAGATGACGGGGTGTTGAGCCCGTGGTTGAAGACGAATCGAAAAATGGACGCTCGAAGCTCCCAGAATTGAGTCTGGAAGTTTGGAAAAAAGGGCCTATATATAGCTGTAGGGCCCACATTGCTACCTCATTTGTACTTGCTGCTATTGTGGTTAGAGAGGAGATTGCATAGCAAACTCCAGGAGTGCAAGGAATCTGATCTAGGAGGTGCGAGAGTCAGGTTAGTGGTCTCATCCTTCTATACAGTAGTTAGGGGTCAATTTTTGGGGTAGGACCGTACGGATGGTCGTACGGTGGGTTTTTAGGGTTGTGGCCCCCCAAATCCACAGGCGATCGATGGCGACCCGCGCACGAATGCGCAGCTGTAATGGGCACAACCCAGCGGGGGGGG
>JASDQU010416428.1:0-10406 GCA_032191745.1 Picea mariana
AACATGCACTAGTGAGAGTTCAGTTAATCAGTGAACTCACATGCAACTGAAGATTCGCCACGGTTAACTACATGCATGTCAGTTCCAATGGAGATCCAGTTGAGATAACAGGTGAAAGGGACAATTTGGCTATCAGTTGTGATTTGTTCACACATGCAGTGAATATTCTTATGAGCATGTGCAAACGAGGCAATTGTATTCATTCGATTCATTGTGAGAATTCGGATTGCAGAGATTGTGCAGAGGAGGCAGGCTGTCTGGACACGAAAATTGGCATAGGTATTTGTTGATTTGTGTATGACAGTGTGAGATGATTGTATTGTACTGAGAGATATTGGATTAGAGTTTTGTATGAGATTGTTTCATGATTTATGATATACATAATATATGATAGTGGGGTTTTTATCTTTACGCTTTCCTGATAAAACTTCTGTGTTGTGTGTTATTGATATTTCACTTTGTGCATTGTGGTTGTGATCGTGGTTTAAATTGCTTCCACAATAATAATAGTAGAAGTGATTCTATATTTAACAAGTGGCGGAAATTGTTAGATCAAGAGAATCACAGAAATACATTAATTTGTATCAAAATTTCTACAAACGTTCTTCTCATAAGAGGAAAAATCGTTCTAGGAAGTCTTCTTGTTCTCATGATCTACCTTTGTTAAAGCTATATGTAAAGTGTTGCACCTGTTTTGTCACCTAAATGAGAAAAATAATGGTGCTTACAAGCCCAGTTGGGTCAACTAGGCAAGAAAGCAGTAAAGGAAAGGGTTAGAAAGATAAAGCATAAAAGATAAGCAAAGAATTAAACTAAGGATGATAAAAACAATTAAAGTATAGTGCATAAGAACATAAAAACAAGGAACAAACAAGACTCATGCCACCGATGGAAAGGATTGTATTAGTGGAAAGAAAAAACCGAAGAGAAAGGGAGACTTTGGGTCCCCTCTTCCTCAAAGGGAGGGCTCTTGGACCCCCAAATATTGAGCTCTTCTTACAAATGAGGAACTAGAATGAAATGGTGAAGAGAATCCAAAGCACATTCATTATAGAGGTGATATGAATGGCTAAGTGCAATGGTGCTAGCATACTCTTGATCAGGAAAGGGGATCCTCCAAGAGAATATCAACAACATAACAATACAAATGAATTCCTTGAAAATGTAGTGCACCCATGGATTCCTTTTATAGCATAACTTTGAGGCATTATTCAACCAACTTTTAGTGTGAACAAGGGGCCATTTAGGGAACCCTTTGGTCTTTGACCAACCACCCAGCTGGATTCAGTCGAGATTTGGATGTCAAATCGACTTGGAAGATGAACTAGAAGTGGGTGGGAGGCCGACCAATATCATAAATGCACCGTTTTGAGGGATGCACGATTTTTTGCATCCACAGTCGCGCATCGTGCACATCTGCACTTTTTTCTGTGTTTATGAATGGCGCATGTGCGTGCGCTCCCTATGTAGTCTTAACACATGCTGATTTTATTGCTGATTGTATAGTGTTGGGCATTTTGGAAATGCTTTTTTGGTCCATGGGTGAACTAACAACTGTTTGGAGATGCTAGATTCCTATAACCATTTGCGGACGAAATTCCAATGATAACAGATGCCCCCTGATGTGTGAGGTTAGGAGCATATGTATAGTCGAAATACAGCAATGTTTCTTCTACTGATAGTACCTGTTTAAGAAGAGCATTGTGAGGATTATCAAGAGCAATCCATTGGAATGAGAGGGGGACCTGTAGGAACCAAGCTTTTCCTAGGGTGTGGAAAAAATAAAACTATGTACAAACGAGGTGGGAATGCCCCATGCTCATGTCATGTAACTCAAAATATAGTGATTGAAGATGTTGTGGATGTAGATCACTGTGGTTCCCTCTGGGGCGGTTTGATAATAACATAGGACAATTCTGATGGTGAGCAAGATCTGAAAAAATAAGTAAGGACACCTGTGGGAAGTGTCGATAAATGTGCAGACATTGACAGTCTATCAAATTTTAGAGGTCTTCGGCTAAGATAAAACAACTGCAATAGTCACAAAGTAAGACCCACTGTAACATGAGATAGTTGAAGTCGAATGTTAAGGGGATCAACGACAACAGAGAACAATGATGGTTTTCCCTGTGTCGTCCGAGACTCCTCATTGTAAAGGTAACGAGAGTCAAGATATGGTCACCCTTCTAGAAACTGTGTTGATGTCAACAGAAAGGGAGACACGAATTCGTGAAGTGGAGGGCTTCATGGAATCCACTTGGATAAAATCAGGAACTGATGAGTAACATGGACGAAGTCTAGGAGTAGTGAGACTCAAGACTATCATTGGTTGGGGAGAGATGTAAAGTGGCAACAACTGTGAAACTGAATCTAGTGTCAGGGGGACAACTAGATGATGGTAAATTGTGCTAGAGGCATGACAAAATGGATAAACATAGAGATCAAAAGGTGTATGGGTTGTAGGATACTCGGGGTTTATGGATAATGTCATTGATGTCGGGAAGTGAAAAATGCCCCAACTAAGGGTGACAGGGTTGCTTTGCCAGGGGAAGGAAGGTCGCTAAAGGAGACAACCAAAAGCTATGAAAATGCGGAAAAAGGGTTTGTACAATTACCAAAAGAATAAAAAATAAGTTGGGATAACTGTGCATATACAGAAATGGGTGCCCCAATGTAATATGGCTTGGCCTAATGAGGGCGCAAGTTGCTCGAAAAAACAAGTGGGGGCCCCATATGCAGGTTTTTGTATAGGGAAATGTATGGAGGACAGTCTGTAAATGGGAAAACTGATGGTGGGTGAAATGGATGGTTAATGATACTGCGGAGGTGCAGTCAAAACTAGAACCATGATGAAGTAATCCGGGATTCCATTGGGTAGGATAGAAAAATGAGGAGAAGGCGTATGTGGCTAGTTCTCGACAATGCGTAAGACTATCGGGACTCCCATCCCTAAAGGGTGAAAACAACATGAGTGTCAAAGTGTTAAGGGGACTGTGAATGGGACAACTCATGTGGGGTAGAGTGCTACCGGGTGTTAGTACCGAAATGCAGTGGAGGTGATAGTACTGTAGATCCGGATATAGGGATCCTAGAGGCAAAGATCGGAGGGTGTGACTGGGAGATGCATTTTGATATTCAAAGGGAATGTCTACATGCCAGCGTCGATAATATACCTAGAAGGATACCGCTGATGTGTAATGATCAAGTACCTGCACACATGAAAAATGAATACTCGATTTGAACAATATCTGAAGAGAAAGATCATATAATAGTTATTCAATAATATGTGAATGTAAGCATGTGTACTTGAGTGTTAGATGAGAATAATGCCCCCCGAGGGATGAGTATGGAAAGTGGCCTGGGTAAGGGAATGGTGTAGGTTATGGACCCCTGATCCCGTGGCTGAAGACAGATCAAAAAAAGGACACTCGAAGCTCCCAAAAATGAGTCTGGAAGTTTGGAAAAGCCCATAATGTTGGCATGTTTTAGAGGCAGCGTATGCTTGTCATTGATGGCAAGTATAGAAACGATGATGGCTTGAGTATAGGTATAATGTGCCAGGCGAGCACTAGAAGTGTGAAGACACATCAGAGTAAGCTCGTGAAGACTAGAAGAGATAGTGCAGAGGTGCACGTAGAGTTGAGAGTATGTGTGTTTGTCATTGATGGCAAAGATCACAACCAACAACACAACGATAATCACATGGCAAGATCATAAGCTAAATTCCATTTCGGGTATCAGAAACAAAGACTCCATTTCAGAGTTTCGGATACTCAGAGTTAGAGGAGTCAAGAGTCAAGACTCTTCATCACAGGAGTCCCGAAGTGCCAAAATGCGAAACGTCGAAATCCCAAAACAGGCACATCAACCGGAGTTTCGGATACCGGGAGTTGGAGGAGTCAAGAGTCAAGACTCTTCATCACAGGAGTCCCAAAGTGCCGAAATGCGAAACACCAAAATCTTGAAATAGGCACATCAACCGGAGTTTTGGATACCGGGAGTTGGAGGAGTCAAGAGTCAAGACTCTTCATCACAGGAGTCCCGAAGTGCCAAAATGTGAAACACCAAAAATATCGAAACAGGCACATCAACCGGAGTTTCAGATACCAGGAGTTGGAGGAGTCAAGAGTTGAGACTCTTCATCACAAGAGTCCTGAAGTGACGAAATGTAAAATGCTGAAAATCCTGAAACAGGCACATCGATTGGAGTTTTAGATACCGGGAGTTGGAGGAGTCAAGAGTCGAGACTCTTCATCACAGGAGTCCTGAAGTGCCGAAATGCGAAATGCCAAAAATCCCAAAACAGGCACATCGACCGAAGTTTCGGATACCGAGAGTTGGCGGAGTCAAGAGTCGAGACTCTTCATCATAGGAGTCTCGAAGTGCCGAAATGTGAAATTGCGAAAGCGTTGTATGAATAAGCGCTTGGTCACCTTCAGTGGTCACATCTTCAAAGAGTTGTAGAAAAGATCTCGAAGAGACAAGATCCATTTTGGAGGTTGGGACATGGAGAGTCGAGACGACTCATCACAAAATCCCTGAAACGTGAAATGCGAAATGCGTGTTCAGAATTGGCCCGTGGTCATAACGTATGGCCACATTGATGAGGGCTCAAGGGAGGAGGTAGCACAAAGCTAATCTCCATTTTGGAGATCATGATTTAGAGAGACAAGATGCCTCACCACAGGAATGCCGAAACGTCGAATTGCGAAATGGAAAAATAAGTGCGAGACCCATCATTTATGATCCAACGGTGCAGGTTATTCGGGAATATGATTGATGGGATACTATTTCTCTTCACAGTTAATTGATCAGTGGCGATTTAGTTGATGATGTGGTTTTTGGAGGTTCACAGTGTAACTTCTAGAAATGACTGATTGTTTCTGCCGGAGGACTGGAAGAGACATCAGGGTGATCACTAGAGAAGATGAAGAGTCTCAAGGTATCTGCTAGTTGAATGAAGACTGTTCAGGAGGTGATTGATAGATGGAAAAGTGTTGAAGCCTGTAACTGCAACAAAGAGGATGAGCTCGACTGTGATAGAGAAGACGAAGAATTTCGACTGCTAGATAGGCTAAGGAATCTCAGCATAACACCCAGTGATGATGGACACATGGGTTTAACAACCAGAGAAGCTGAAGAGTTGCAATGATGATCAGGTAGAGCACTCGACATGAAGATCATGCAGAAGCATTGCGCATATGGTATGCACAAGGTTCACAAAGACTATAAGAATGCAAAACCAAGAAGAGATGAGAGTTGTTGTAGAGAGGAATCACACACGGGGAAATGGATGCTGTGGGCAGGAGCTGAAATACACAGAAGAGGCATAATTTAGAGAATCAAAATAAGATGCAGAGCATAAAGCGTAGCAGAAGCAAAGAAAATAGATGCATAGCTAAGACAGTAAAAGAAGGCTGAGGTGCATTTGTAGAGAAGAGCAGAAGATCAGAAAGTGCAAGAAGATGCAGGCAGAGAGACACTGATACAGGAGATAAGAGCAATGTAGCAGAACAGTGATGAGATTGGTAAGGCATTGATGAACATTATATCATTGTAATAAGTTTCACTAGCAAAGATTTATATTACAGGGTGGTAGGGAGGTTCTAGGGAGGATAGTTGTCCTCAAAGGTTCAAGTGGGTTCTTGAATACATGGAGTTGTAGCTTCCATCTGGTTGCAACCAGATAAACCAGGGTGGTAGGGTGGTGCAAGGGAGAACTGTTGTTCTCTGTTATATAGGTTGGTGCCTGTGTGACTGGAAGTTGGTGCTGGAACACTTAGGGAGTTGGTGCTTCCTTCTAGTGGGTGCTAGAGAAACCAGGGAGATGGTGCTAGAGAAAACAAAGAGTTGGTGCTCTCAACAAGTTGTAGCTTGCAAAATAGAGGTTGTAGCCTCATTATGAGTTGGTGCTCATAAGTATGATAATGTACATAATGCAAAGATTACTTATCATATAAAGAAGAAGAGGTTTTTACTCTTTATGGGTTTCCTCAGGAAATATCTGTCTCTGTATATTTCATATGTGTGAATGATGCCAAATGTTCTATTGCTCACTTCCCTGCATTATTGTGATTGTCATTCAGTGCTCTGCAAAGAGTTTAAAATAAGCATAATTGTTTAAGCTCGGTAACAACTGATTCAACCCCCCCCCCTCTCAGTTGTAAAACAATTGGTATCAGAGCTGGCCCCTTTTATCTAAGGGTAGATCCTATAGCTTAAACATGTCAAGCCATGAAGGAAATTCAACCAATAAGTCTCCTTTGTTCAATGGAACAAACTTTTCCTTATGGAAAGTTAGAATGAGAACCTACATAATGGATTTAGGTGTAGATGTATGGGATGTGGTAGATACTGGTTATGTAAAGCTAGTTGTACTAGCTAATAAGAATGACAAGATAGAATTTAGCTTCAACGCTAAGTCTATGAATGCTATCTTGAGTGGGCTTGTAGAAGCAGAATTCGTAAAAGTTATGCACCTAGGAGATGCCAAAGAAATGTGGGACAAACTCATTAGCAGTTATGACGGTAATGAGAAGGTAAAGGATGCCAAGATTCAAACCTACAGAGTACAGTTTGAACAACTAAAGATGAAAGAAGATGAAACTGTTGGAAAATACTTTCTGAGAGTTGAAGAACTGGTAAATGCAATGAAATCACTTGGTGAAAAAATTGAGGAACCTTCTTTAGCTCAGAAAATTTTGAGATCTCTACCAGATAGGTTCAACCTGAAGGTCTCTGCTATAGAAGAACTTAATGATCTAAAAACCTTAGAGTTTGATAAACTTCTAGGAACATTGACTGCATATGAAATGAGAATAGTTAAATATAAACCCACCTCCAGAGAAGCATTATTTAAGGCAGACAAGAATGAGGATTTTGAGCCTGATGAAATTGAAGAAAAATTTGTGAAGAGACTGAAGAAGGGATCAAGCAAATACAAAGGTAAACTGCCTTTCAAATGTTTCAACTATGGTAAGATAGGTCATTTTGCAAATAAATTTCCTCACAAAAGAAATGATCAGACATGTGATGATGAGGAGAAGCACAAACACAGAAATTTCTTTAAAGAGAATAATGTTAAGAAGAAAAGTCTTTGTGTAAACAATGATGATGATCCTTCAGATGATGAAGACAATGACTCCTCTATTGAAGATAAACTAAATGACTTCATACTTATGTCCAAAGAGGACTATGATAATAAAATCACAGGAAGTGAGGCTAATGAAGAAAAAGATGTGGTTGATATGGAAGGAGAACTGGTCAGTGCACTGGAAGAGATTGACAGACTCATAATTAAGAACAAAAAGCAAAAAAAATTGCTGATACAGTTCGAGAAAGACAGTAAATAGCCTAATGAATAATATGCCCTGCTAAAAGTGGAATTAGAAGAGGCAAAGTAAATCAAAGACATTCTGAAACAACAGTTATCAGAAAAGAAGGCAAGATGTAAATCTATAAAAGAAGTAGTGAAAACTAGGAAAGAGTTGGAGAGGTTTCAAGCCTTGTATCATCAGAATTTGTCAAGTATCAAAGCCTCAGAAGGATTAGCCACCATTCTGAATCAGCAAAGGAATCCAAATCTAAAAACGGGTTTGGGTTATGAAGAGGGATCAAGTATTGGTCAGCCAAGAAACCAAGAACCTATCAAGTTTGTCAAATCCTCAAACATTGACAACAGTCACTCTATAGAAACAAAGAAAGAAAATCAACCACCAAGAAGAAATGAAAGAAAAAGTACCAGAACCGAATCTGTAGATCAGAGAAATTATCAGCATGAAAGAAATCGACCTCCTCAAAGAAGACAGACTTTTTCCAGGTACCGATGTTTTTTCTATGGATATTGTTTCGTTTGTTCTAACTTTGGTCATAAAGCTGTAAACTGTCCTTTAAAATTAAATTATGAGCAATCAAGACATTCAAGGTATAGATATCTGCCACAACAAAGAATGAGACAACCAAGTAACAAACCACCACAGACTTCAAATCACTTGATGGATGGGAAAAGGACATAGGTCAAGCATAACAATTGTTATGATCCTTTATTCGACGAACCAGATTGTTACATCTGTCATAACTATGGACATAAATCTGTTGACTGTCGCTTAAGGAACTATGAACCAGATTTGAATTCCCTTGCTGAAAATGTCAAGGTTTGGAAGAAAAAAGAAAGTGACAAGTGTGGATTAGTGTTGTCAGCTCAAAGACAAACAAACCCTTGGTATATAGACTGTGGATGCTCCAAACATATGACGAGAGACAAAGGTAAGTTTCTATCTCTAAGTGAAAGCAAATCAGGAAATGTAACCTTTGGAAATGATGCTCCAGGTAAAATAAAGTTTAAAGGGATGGTGAGTTTAAGTAACGGAAAAGGAAAATCCCAAGATTTTCTGCTTGTAGATGGATTGAAACATAATCTGCTCAGTGTAAGTCAAATGTGTGACAGAGGATGTGAAGTGATGTTTACATCCAAGGACTGCAAGATAAAGTCTGTAAACTCAGGAAAAGTGGTGGCCAAAGGCATAAAGACATAAAATAATGTATATGTGCTGAAAGAAGATAGAGAAGAGTGTCATCTAAGCAAACATGATGAAATCTGGTTATGGCATAGGAGACTTGGACATCTAAAATTTGACCACTTAATCAAGCTCAAAAATCTTGAGGCAGTAAAAGATCTTCCGAGAATATCAAAGCCCCAAGATTCTATGTGTAAACCCTACCAAGTAGGAAAGCTATCCAAGACACAGTTTAAGTTCAAGATCTCTACTTCAACAGAGAAACCACTCCAACTAGTTCATATGTATTTATGTGGACCATCAAGACAGGAAGGCATAAGGAAATAAAACTATTTCATGCTGATTATTGATGATTACTCCAGAATTACTTGGGTTTGTTTTCTCAAGGAAAAAGCTGAAGCATTTGAGAAGTTTAAAAAATTTAAGACTTTAACTGAGAATCAAATAGGCAAGAGGTTAAAGGCAGTAAGATCAGACAGAGGAGGAGAAATTATTTCAAGTGATTTCAAGGAATTCTGTGATAAGCATGGGATCAAGAGAGAACACACAATCCCAAGAACTCCACAACAAAATGGAGTAGTTGAGAGGCAAAATAGTACAGTGCAACAAATGGCCAAGTCAATGATGAATGAGAAGAACATTGGTCAAACCTACTGGGTAGAAGAAATACACACAACAGTCCATGTTCTTAACAAATCCCACTTTAGACCACAAAGTGTCAAGACACCTTATGAACTGTGGTATGGGAGACCTGCTTCAATCAAACACTTCAAAGTTTTTGGGATTAAATGTTACATAAAGAATAATGATGAGAACCTTGGAAAATATGATGATAGGGCTGATGAAGGTATCTTCTTAGGGTATTCTACAAACAGTAAAGTATACATATTCTATAATAAGAGGCTACATAAAATGGTTGACTGTATTGACGTAAAAGTTGATGAAGGAATCCCAACAAGAGAGGTGTACAATAATGAGTCTTCTACAAAGGACACAGCTGAAGCTGAATATGAACAGGTCCAAGAATAAAAAAATGAAGACTTTGAATCAGATGAAGACACAGATACTCAGACAGACTCAAATCAGCAGACAACTTCAAATTCCTCCTCCAGAATCACTCAAAAGAATCATTTTGCAAGTCGAATAATTGGTGAAAAAGACAAAGGTGTACAAACCAGGAGAAAGATAATCAAAAACACCGAACAATCACACATAGCTTTCATATCCATGCTGGAACCCAAGAATTTTAATGAAGCTAGCAAAGATGACCATTGGGTTAAAGAAATGAATGATGAACTTGATCAAATTGAGAAAAAAAATACGTGGGAGATGGTTCATAGACTTGAAGGTAAAAATATCATTGGTTCCAAATGGATATTTAAGAATAAGTTGAATGAGCAGGGACAATTTGTTAGGAACAAAGCATGATTAGTCTTTAAAGTCTATGCTCAAATAGAAGGACTGGATTTTGATGAAACATTTGCGCTCGTAGCAAGATTAGAAGCTATCGGAATATTTCTTGCCTATGCTTGTCATAAAAGGTTTAAAGTCTATCAAATGGATGTCGAGTCAAATTTTCTAAATGGAGATTTAAATGAAGAAGTCTATATGGAACAACTAGAGGGTTTCGAACTGTCTGATAACCCTAACTTAGTATGCAAGATAAAGAAAGATTTATATGGGTTAAAACAAGCCCCTCATGCCTAGTATCACAGACTGGATACGTATCTCAAAGACAAAGGGTTCAAGAGAGGAACAATTGACAACAATCTATATATCAAAATAGAGGATAAGGATTTGCCTATCGTGTTGGTCTATGTAGATGACATCATCTTCGGATGTAATAAGGATTCATTGGTACAATGGTTTGCTTCTGCCATGGAGTTTGAG
>JASDQU010416429.1:0-10384 GCA_032191745.1 Picea mariana
TCTAACTTTATAATTACAAACAATCATGCAAAATTAGTGTATACTATAACAAACATTCAAACAATATATATACATATATATAATTTTATATAAAATTGACAAAATAAAAAAAGATAATGAATATATAGCTAATTACCATGGGATGATATTCATTCGATCCGCCATCAATGTGCCCATATTTCCTACAATGTTTTGTAGCTGTTGCTATTAAAATTCTTACAGGATGTATGAGGCAACATTTTTGGCAAGGGAAATAACATCTACCATCACCATTTTCACCTGCTTTATTTTTTTCCCCACCTCTAACTATATTTTGTGACATTCTTCTGCACAAAAATACCCTTTAAGAACCGTCGTTGTTATAGAAAGATTGTCGCAACATCTTTAAATCGTCAAATATTTATAGGTCAATTTAGGTCACCGTCATCACAATTGCGACGAACATGACCTATTTATATATATATATATATATATATATATATATATATATATATATATATATTTACATATTTATTTGTTATATTTAGGTCACTTTCACTTTTTGAAGAAGGGGACGGCTATAACGGTGCATTCTTCGCTAGTGCGATGAACTTTATAATGGTCAAAAGTGGGCGTCGCTCTTGCGAAAAGAGCACAATTTTGTCGAAATTGAGACAGAAGTCCACCATCTTGACTATCATCTCAACACCGACGATAGTTTGTGTTCATCAATAGAGCGACGAATACGGAGTGGATTTAGATCAAAATTGAAAAATTGAACTTTTTCTTTAGAATTTTGCGACGAAAGAGTACTTTTGTCGCAAGTAGTCGTCGCAATTTTTCCAATATGTAGTAGTGAAAGATTAACTTTTAGGATTATTCTGGACTAGGCAATGCCAATTCATCTGCACTTTCAACCATTCGAGCAGAGTAGAATGTAGGATCAACATCAATCCACCAATATGCAACAACTAGGCACAGTGTCTCATGCATTGGTTTTTATATCTTCAAGTTAGTCCTTTGGAGGTTCTATTCATTTTCAGCCATGTGTACCTAATTGCAAAACTATCTCTGAAACTGCTAGTCTACAAAGCCCTGCATTACAATCACCGCATAATCATTGTTGGCATGCTCCGTTCATGTTATTCCTGCAGAGGCCAGTGCACATATCAAAATGAGTTCAACTATAATTTTAATTATTATTGCCAATGCATACTTAATTTATCATTGTTAAATGGATGGTATTATGCCAAATGCTACTATTTGGTTTATTGGTTGAATATCAAATGGTACTTGTACACTACATAAGGATATTGTGTAATGTTGTTTGTACTTGAATTTCTTGTATTAAAGATCCAATAGTTAGGACATTAAACATTTAAAGTAGTCTTATATTCTTCTTGTTTCATGTGTGATCTGCCTCACATACAATAGAAATATACTTGTTGTTCTAATTAATTTTCCTGTTTGCAGTTACCAAATAGATCGGCGAAAATTCTTGCACCTCATCATTAGCTCCTCATCCTGAAGTGACTCATGTCCATTTATTTTTTCTTCATGGTTATTTATTTCCCATTAAAATTTAGTGCAATCACTTTGGTTGGTTGCAACAGGAAAATTTAACAGTTGGTTGGTCCCGTTAAAAACATGATTTGTTTCGTATGCTCTCTGGAATTTCTAGATCCTTACTTATGTGTTTTAGGGTAACACTAGGCTCTAAAGAATGCATTTATTTGCTTCAATATGTATCAATTCATTGCTTTCTTGCTTTTCTCACATAGTTCTTACAAATTGCTCAGTTGTGTGGAACAATTCCCAGTTGTTATCAATGTTTCATGGGTGTGGCCATCAATCTTATTCGAGAAACTGAACTTTTAGTTCTTTCAACCACAGGCTAAAAAACAAAAAACAAATTTCCAATATTTTTTACTGCAATTTAACCAATGGAAAAATCAATTTATTAAGCTAAAATATTCCAAGTTTTTTTTCTCTGACATCCTCAAATTCATATATTACATGAGCATTATATATTTCAACCAATTTCTACATATTTTAAGTTGAATTCAATAAAATAGATTATCCAAAATATTGTTCAGAGTTGGTTATTCAAAATTTGGAAAACAATAATTGCCCCATTTTTAATTGTCAAAATAGCCTTTACGAGGAAACCATATATTATGTAGTTACATATGTCTGCCAGTTATAGATATAAAATAGTTTGCCTCACTTGCCAATATATTCAACATTCATCTCTTATGTGTGCCCTCTAGACATATTTCAAAGATCAGTGCATAAAAGAATGCACAAACAATTATTAAAAGCTCAGGAGAAATAGCGATGAACAGATCAGAAGGAAGAACATTAATCGAAGCTCAGAAGAGATAGTTCTTTTGAAGTCGCACAGGAGATCAGGTTTCAGAAAGAGAATTTTTACAGGTGGAAACATTTATAAAAATTAAACAACTAGAGTCGTTCATCCATAATTCGAATGTAAATCTGATCGCTGGATCATAGAGGAAACCTGCATAAAGAAGGAGAGAATCATGGTCGTCTGATTGAAGTTTCGGGAGTTATATTGACCGTTCGATCAAAATAAAGTGGAAGGATAGGATAAAGCAAGGCCAAGGGACGAAGTCCCTGATTAAAGGACAACCGTCAGATAGAATCGAGAAAGATCTCAACCCTTGGATTAAAGCTGAGTAGAATTGGTCAACCTCGGTGCCGACCACTTCGGTGAAAAGGAGTTCGAATTGAACCAGAATACCCGAAGCCCAAATTCACGAAGAAACGTCAGTCGTTTGATCTAAGGAACACTTTAGGAAATATCCCGATCGTTGGATCAAGTAAATTGGAAGGATATGATAAGCAAGACCAAAGGCCCGAGATCCCGAATAGTTGAATTCCCAACAACCGTTGAATTGTGTTAATATTCTTGGCTTAAAGAAGGAGCGTTAGATGAATTCAAGTTACTCGAGGTTTATTCTTCGGGGAAGCTCACTACGGGAGAATTGGGAAGTGGGAAAAAGCGAATAACCTGAAGTCTCGAAGGCTGAAATGAATCTAGATGATTGATCTAGAACTGATCATAGTCGTTGGATGAATCCAAGTGGAAGGATAGCGTAACCACTTCCATGCTAACCATTTCAGCACTGACCACGTCGGTGAAAAAAGGGTTTAGAACATGCAAGTTCACATGAAGGCCGAAGCTCCGAAGTCACAAAGTAATACACGTGGCACACACATTGAGAGACCACTCAGAGTTGTGTAGCAGTAGTCAACTCTGACATTGACCACTCCGGTGAAAAGAAGCCAAGAACAGATAAGTAAGCTACAAGATCCATTGATCAAACAAAATAATAGATCGTGATCGTTGAAGGATGAATTCAGCAGAAAGCCACAACAACCGTCATATTTGGGAGTTGTAGAGGAAGACTGTTGGATCAATATCCGATTAAGTCATGGCCTTCAGATCTTAGTGAAGGCAGATCGACAATAGGGAGTCATTGCGAGATTCAAAGGATGAGTTAACGTCCACACAGATTTCGGTTCTATAATCCAAAACGATCATCGATCGTGACCCGTCAACAAATCAACAAATCACATTGGTCCATCTGCCAACGTGCATCTTCCATTGCGGAACTCGATGACGGTTTTAAAGGTCGTGTTAGTTGGGTCTCCGCAATCATCCCCAATTGTAGATCTCCAAGCCAGTTTAAGTACGACTGTTAGATCCAGGAGGAGGACATGTGACACATCAGGAGATCCACATCAACAAGACCATGTTAGCAAGGACACATGATGCAATCAGACAGTGACAAGTGTCAAGGTCCAGTTGGAATTTTAGGTATACGAAAGTCACGAATCTAGGTGACACGTGGTAGCCACTCATTCAATGCCACGTCAGCAAGTTACGTCACTCCGGGAGTATGTCCTTTGGGGGAAACCAATTTCTACCACCAACAACTGCCCAAAGCGCCCAAGGCCGAAGCTAACACTAATTGTTGATCTAATTCAGGAGCATTCTCGACCATTGATCAAGTACAGTGAAAGGATAGAGTAAGCGTAAATCACGAAGTAACACTAATCGTTGATCTAATTTGAGAGAGTTCTCAACTGTTGATCAAGCATAGTGGAAGGATAGCGTAAGCGAAGGTGTTAACCGACATCAAGCGATCACCACCGCTTTATGACTTATTGGGTAGGTAAACACTCTAGAGGGAGTGAACTACCTCGGAGTTCTAGTAACCCAGAGTCCTGGAGAGCCGAAGCTCTGAAGTAAGATCTGATTGTCCATCAAGAAGGAAGATTCATGGTCGAGATCCAAAAAAGCACACAATGAGAAGGCTAGTAACAAAACGTCTTGTTGAGGTTGCGCGGACCTTCCACTGAACCAAAGATTAAGACAAAACCATTTGATCTACGAGTAAATAGATAATATGTACTTCAGTGAAATTTGGTTCGGAAGGTTGAATGATCGCAAAGGATGGAAGTCCCAAAAGATGAAGTTCCGAAGTAAATTATGGCCGTCCATCTCAACATTTGATTAAGTCATAGCTGTTGGATTAAGAAGTGGAAGGATAGTGTAAGGATCAAAGCTAGACCATTGATTTGGTTCCGGGAATCATGGTAACCATTGGATCAATCCTCGCAAATGAATGGACAAGATG
The DNA here is from genome assembly GCA_032191745.1 of Picea mariana. Taxonomy (NCBI): domain Eukaryota; kingdom Viridiplantae; phylum Streptophyta; class Pinopsida; order Pinales; family Pinaceae; genus Picea; species Picea mariana. Next base: position 4,647 of record JASDQU010416429.1, read on the forward strand.
GACTCCGGCCTTCGGGCCTCCAGGAGTTCCCATAACACTACACCCTGTTTCTCCCTGAACTCTGAACTAACGAAGGGGAAAATCCTTCGTCCACGTGTCCCTCTCAATTGGACGGCTGAGATGGGCTCCTTCCTTAAGGGATTCATGAATCTCTCCTCTCGTCAATGCCATGACCCCACTACTGCTAAAGTGCCACACTTTGGAACTATGCTCTATCTAGTAACACATGGCCTTTTAATCAACAACCAGGGTTCTCTTTGGGATTTCAAAGCTTCGAGAGTTCTTCCCCTTACACAATAACAACCGATATCTCTAGAACTGTGAGATCTAGTGCCACGCATCCTCATCTATCGATAGCTAGGATTTACTTTGCTATTCATAGCTTTGGGAGTCTTGAACACTCCTGTGCCTATGCTCCAAAGTCATCAGATAGCTGGATTTTCGGACTACCCCTAATTTGCTGACATGCATCCTCACTGATGGACGGTCTAGATTTACTTCGGGTCCCAGGGACTTCAGGAACCTCATCTTCTTTGCACCCAACACATAAAAATACCCAAACTTACGAAGTTTGAAGGACTTCAGGGTTAACCACAATGCGACTTACCTGCATCCGATGACTGTCGATCCTTGCACTCATATCTATCAACTGAGATACACAATCAGATGGTGACAAGTGTCAAGGTTTGGTTGGCACTTTAGGTATACGAAAGTCATGAATCTGGGTGACATGTGGCAGCTACTTAGTCAATGCCACATTAACAATGACGTCACTCCACCAATTCGTCTTTCGAGAGGAACGTCGTGTAGTTTTTTTGAGACTCTGAAGGCTCACCTTCTGACGGTCCATGTGTCCTCCTCAATAGACGGCTGAGATTTGCTAGCCCTGAAGTCACAACAAACGTTGATCTAGAGTGAAATACGATAGTTGTCAGATCAGAGTTGCATAGCAGCATTCAACTCCGACGCTAACCACTCTGATGAAAAGAAGCCAAGAACAGGTAAGATTACTTGAAGGTCGAAGCCTCGAAGTCACGTCAACTATTGATCTAGAATAAAACATGAGCATCGTCAGATCACAAGGAGTCGATCAACTTCGGCGCTGACCATTTCGGTAGAAAAGGGTTTAAAACATGTAAGTTCACTCGAAGACCAGAGTTTCGAAGTCATGAAGTAAGACACGTGGTACACACAATAAGAGCCCATGTCATCACATCTCATGTTGGCAAGGACACATGGCGCAATCAGTTGATGACAAGTGTCAAGGTCTAGTTTTCATTTTAGGTATGCATAAGTCACGAATCTAAGTGACACGTGGTTGCCACTCGTCTAGTGCCACAACAACAATGACATCAGCAAGCCACGTCACTCCGGGAGTATGCCCTTCGAGGATATCTGGTTCCTCCTAATAGAAACTACCCAAAGCGCTGAAGGGAGAAGTCATGAACTAACATTGGTCATTGATCTAAGATCCTCCAGGATGAATCATGACCATTAGATCAAGTGTAGTGGAAATATAGAGTAAGCACCAATCACGAAGTAATGCTAATCGTTGATCTACTCCAGGAGAATTCTCGACCGTTAAATCAAGCGCAGTGGAAGGATAGCGTAAGGTGTACTAAACAACTGACAACAAGCATTCACCACAGCTTTATAACTTATTCGATAGGTAAACACTTTGGAGGGGTTGAACTACCTTAGAGTTCTAGTAACTCGAAGTCCTGGAGAGTCGAAGCTTTGAAGTAAGATCTGATCGTCTGTCGAGAAGGAAGATTCACGGTCGAGATCCTAAAAAGCGCACAATGAGAAGGCCATTAACAAAATGTCTTATTGAGGTTGTTTGAACCGTCCACTCAACCACAGATTAAGACAAAACTGTCTGATCTACGAGTAAATAGATAATACGTACTTCGGTGAAATTTGGTCTGGAAGAGTTGGAAGACTGCAAATGTCAGAGTCTCGAAACGTCGAAGTTATGAAATGAATGAGAACCGTTCATCGTGCAAATAAAAGATGATCGTCCAATATAATATATGCACTTCAGAGAAATGCACTCTAGAAGGTTGAATGATTGCAAAGGTTGGAAGTCTCGAAGGACAAAGTTACGAAGTAATGACAGTCGTCCATCTCAACGTTCAATTAGTATGTGACCATTGATCTTTATAAGTGATTAAGCACTCGTTTGGCTTAGCACCTGGTCACCACTTTTGGTCTTATGGAATAGAGGTCTCGAAGAGTTTCTGTGCAAAATTTAACACACACAATGAGAAATTTATCTCGATCAAGAAGGAACGTTAGACCAGATAGGATCTGGACGTTGTCATGATTTATCTTATGTAACTCAATACATGTTATGCATTAGAGAGCTAATAAAAAATCTTAAATCTTATCAACGAAAATTGAGAATGAAATAAAGAGGCATGGGATCGAGTTAAAAACGAAATTGATCCATACCTGTGATCGATTTATGAAAAGCACTCTCACTAAATTAAAATCCTTCACGATAAAGTTTGAATAATAATAGAGATTATTGTTAATTTAAAATGAAGAGGTGTGATGGTCCAAACAAAGGGACACAATGCTTCATAGCTCATACTAGTTGGAAGATTATATAAACGAGAAAGAATGGTGAGAAGAATGAGTCTCTGCTGTCTAGATCAGAAGATCAAAACAGAAGCAGAGTCCAAGAAGAAGAACCAATGATACTTATGCAGTGAGGGTGGAAGGGAGGAGCACGAAAGGATTCATATCCTTTACTAAGTATTAAAAACAACGATCCCACTGAGAAGCTCACATGTTAAATAAGAATAAATATACTAAATATATTCAAATTTTCAAACTTTAAAACCTAATTGGTAGGGACTATACTGCCACACAACACTTGTTTGGATAGTCATCGAATTAGATAGATTTATTGATTGAATAACTCCACCACAAATAACTTATCTTTTGGTCAAATAAAAACAAAACATATGATAAATAGATTCCTTCCCTCACCATGGTCGTTTGTGTATCATTATTTGTTTTTTGGGTTGTCTAGCTGTTCTACGAAATGACTTTTTTTCGCTGGAATTCGGTGATATAAATTTACACACATCACTATTTTTTGTTATTCAAAATCCATTTCTGAATGCAGCAATGGATTCAACATGCTGGAAAACCTTGGGGTACTACGATTATACATAAATAATCACTCAAATCTACAAATCCAACAATTTCTCACCGGATTTTGGACAAATATCCCCAGAAAAAATCGTCATTTAGTAAAACGTTTAGCCTATAGCTTTGTTTTTTGTTGTTGTCTTTTTTGGTTAAAATCCGGTAATATAAATTTAGACGAAATCTTATTTTTTTATTGTTTAAATTGTATTTATGAATGCATAAATAAATTCAGCATCTTTAAAACATTTCAATAATATAGATTTAGACACTCAAATCTATCAATCTAACAATTTCTCACTAAATTTTTGATAAAATTAAACTAATAATATCTCAGTAAAATAATCAAAATGTAAAACGTTTAAATTACTCTATTTTCTTTGTAATGCAGAAACTATTCCCGCCTCGAAGAAAACCACGAATTAGTGCGTTTCAGCCCGTGTTAAAATTTGACATGCTAAATAAAAGTTATGAGGTATTTTGTCCGTTAAATGTAATCACTATTTATAATATATTGTTAAAAAAATACACTTTATTAAATACATGTAATTACAATGTATTGTTTCAACCCGTGTTAAAAGTTGGCATACTAAATATAAGTTATGAGGTATTTTGTCCGTTAAATGTAATCAATATATTGTTAAGAAAATACACTTTATTACAATGTTAAAACTATCATTTTTATTTTTAATAGGTAAAACGTTTTTAAAATTTTAAACATAATTTCAACTGTTAATGTTAATAAAAAACACTTAATCAAGCCACCCATAGTCGTCACTTTATTGATAATTAAATTTGATTTTGACTGATTATGTGGATAATCATCCATAGGGATAAGGTTGGTTCCCTCTTCCTCTTTGGGATAAGGTCGGTTCTCTGTTCTTCTTTATGACAAACGAACTCACACGATTGCGAAGTCAATTTTCAAATGGTAATTATGCTCGTCAAGATTTTATTATGGAAATTTAAATTTAGTTCAAATATCAAATACATTGTGACTTTGTATTTGATATTTTAACTAAATTGTGAAGGTTTTCGATGGCAAGCCTTATCTCGATGATCATAAGGGTTGGGATGGCCAAATGGATATCCAACCATTGAGTTTTACAATGTAAACATAAAAAAGACTTTTACAATTTTACCATTTCCTAAAACCTCACTCTCAAAAGCAAGTTTGTATTTGAGTTTACCTAATTCAAGACCTACATGAGCAAGTATTTATCAAAGTTGGTCCAAAGGTAATTCATCAAGATGTAAGGTAGATCAACCTTTCAAACATGTGTTTTCATTGGCGAATCCATAACCATAGGTCAACTCTTATGATAGACCCTTGGTCGTTACCCCAACTTCTTAGACCTAAAAGGATTTTCCCTTTGATAAAGGTGTTGAATCGATTCAAGTGGTAAGGAAGGGAAGCAAAGGAATTGTGAATCCCAAAGCTACAAGTCAAAGCATGACCACCTATAGGTCGAATCTTTCCAAGGCATTTGGCATGACCATGGGTAAATAATCATTCGAATGCTTTAAGGCCGAGTCCTCCTATGGGGGGAAAATGCATGGCCCAATATCCTCCTCCAAGGATGGATGAGAAGGCTTTCATTGACATTGAAGAAGCACAAAGGCATCCTAAGAAGAATATCCTAAATGAGTGGGTAATGCATGCGTTGGAAAATAAAAATCTTTGTGACTTCAAACTCTTACCAGGATTAAGTGGTAATCATGGTGAGGAGATGGATGTTTTTGTGGAAAGTTTGCAATGAAGGTTGTAACTTGGAATGTGAGGAGTCTCATAGACCTAGTGAGGAAGATTATGGTTCATAGAACTTTGACTCTTAGTTTCAAAATTGGGAATTTATGTTTTGTAGGAAGTTAAAATGATTAGTTTTACATTGAGCGTGTAGTGTTGAATTACGGTTGGTTAGACACTATTGTATTTCATACTGTATATGAGGATGGATGTGGGGCATGCGGGGCACAACCATCCTTTTCTCACCCAAGATTTCAGCGTGCATAATTGACCATGGAAAGGACCCATTGAGCATAGTAGTGTGGGTGCTTCTTACTCTTGATGGTCAAATCCTTAGCCTTGCCAATGTGTATGCTCCTATTGACACAAATGCGAGAGAAATGCTACATGACTTTGGCTAGTTGAAAGTCTCTCTGAGGTTCACTAATTAGTATGTGGTAACTTCAACAATGTGGAATATTAGGATAATAAAGGTTGATATTAGCCTCGTTTGCATGCCCGAGTGGGAGCATACATGCTTCAAAGGCCTTAAGGTCATACTTGGCCTATACAACCCCAACAAATGTCAAAAGGGGGATTCAATGGTGTTATGGTTCACATGGTCTAATTTGAGGGTCAACTCTAAGAGAGTTATGAAGCATCTCAACAGAGCCATGCATCCAAAGCATGGAACCTTTTTCTTTCACTGTGATGGAAACAAGTCAATGCAAGTGATAAGAGAAGTGACTCTTTCTACCCATCAACCTATCATCTTTTCAATCTCAAAGGGCACAACCAAGACATAGCTACCCAATTCCATACACATACTTAATCTCTCCCATATATAGCACAC
>JASDQU010416431.1:0-10290 GCA_032191745.1 Picea mariana
AAAAAGTGTCGCAAGGTAGTATCTCATACTGCAAAATTGATCTTCTTCACAATCTGTTCAAAAGGGGAACAGAAGGACACTGCAACCACTACAGCCTCGACCCCTGCACCTTCTATCCAACAGAAGCAGGTTGACAAGGTTGCAACAAATCACAAAGATTCCTTCTGCACACCTTCCTCTCATGTAGCTTTACTTTTTGAACAACCTCAGCTTCAATAGGTTCATGACAGACTTCCATAAACTAAGCAGTGCAACGCCTCCAACAATATAAGCAACTCACCAAGATGAAGATCCAGCAAACGCTTTCCCCTCTCCCTCGGGAACTAAACACAATGGAGACCATTAATTCCTAAGAAGGGAGGATTGGTCCAGGTGGATATCAGTGGCCACCCACCTTTTCCGATTGGCTCAAAACAATTTTCTGGCAATTTTGGCAATTCACTATTTTTAGCAAGTTTTAACTTTCGGGGCCATTTTGAGGGCCTAAATGAAGGATTTTCAAGATCGAGGTTCTCAATGATATCCAAATGGATTATTGAGCCCCCAAAATTAATCTCCTTGACGATACCTTTCCAACGAGCTATCATACACTTAAAACAAAGATCGTATGGAAAAGTTATGACCCTGGGAAGTTGATGTACTAACTTACCCAAATGGGGCCCACATGACTTTTGGCGCTTCATCTCCTAGGGTTAGGTTTTTGGATGTCTAGGGTTTTTGGCACTCTTGTTTATTGTAAAAAGGCCTTCAGAGCATCATTGTAATTATCTTCTTGTGAAGGAGCGCAACCGTCACATCTCTTCTCAGAGATAGGCCGCCACCATTCTAGCGAGTCTTTCACTCTCTATTTTTATAGTCTCTGTACATTTATTTGATTAATAGAAATCATGTATTACTGTGTATCTATGTTTATGGTTTCACATCTGATACATTTCCGTTATATTATTGAATATCTGTGATATCTCTGTACATTTCTTTGTTATATCTCCGCTCTCATTTCATGCCGAAAATAATCTGGATCATGGAGCTTGATCCATTTTCTGTTTGATTGTATCCAAGTCTAGAGTTGTCATGATAAGGCTTTTGACTGTTGATAATGTCATCTAGAAATTTTGAGATGTTTTGCATATTTTTCTTTTGAAGATCCTTTCTCAATGTGACAATCTCTGCTTCCACATTTCCAATGATCGTGTCTATTTCTTCTAACTATTCTTTGAGTGCTTCTTCAATTATTTTATCTTCTTCTATTTGAACCTTCAATTTCATGATCTTTTGTTCTAGTTCTTGAGTGTCTTATTTCTTGTCTAGTTATTCTTGTAGCTTCTTGTTTTTCTTCTTTTCTCTTCTTATAACTTCCATGGCACTCAACAATTCTTCTCAGTAGTCAACTTATGCCTCTTCATATTATTCTTCGGTGTATTATTTATCAAAGCCTTCTATTTCCATGAATATAACTATTTTTGTCTCACTGTCACTAACTTCATCTTCATCTGATGAGGATATGTCTTCTTTGGTGCATAAGTTTTTCTTTAAATCTTTCGTTTTTGTTATTTTTTCTTTATATGTGTGTTTTCTATTTGAGTAATCTTCAACATTACTCTTATTTTTCTTATGAGGAAATTTGTTAGCAAAATGATCAATACCATCACAATTAAAAAAAATCAATGGAAGATTACCTTTATATCTATCGTTGGTTCCCTTGTTCAATCTTCTGACAAAGTTGGCCACTTCTTCTTCATCATCTTCTGAGAAGTCACTGCTGCTACTATATTCCTTTTTATTTGATGTTTTGGATGCTTTGAAAGATGCTTCTTTTATATCTGGATTTTTCTGTTCAGTTCTCATCTCATATGCTATGAATATTCCATATAGTTTAACCATGCTTATTGAGTCTAGATCTGCTCTTTCTTCTAGTGATGATATCTTAGGATCAAATCTCATGGGAATATATATTAGTACATTTTGAACAATTACATATTCTTTAATTTATTCTTCCAATCCTATGATTGCATTTATTGTTTCATCGACTCGTAAGAAGTAAGTTGTAATATTATCGTCTTCCTTCATCTTTAGTTGTTCGAATTGACCTATGTAAGTTTGAAGCTTTACTTCTTTAACTTTTGAATCTCCTTCATAAATATTTTGATGTTTGTCCCAAATCTCTTTAGCAAATTTACAATCCACAACTTTGGTATATACTAATTCACCAAGATCATTCAGAAGTGCATTTGTGGCTTTGGAATTATTTTGACTGAGTTTCATTTCTTTTCACTTGTTGGAAGAACTACTAAATCTTTGTATCCATCTACTAGGGATTTGCAAATGTTAAATCCTTATGCTTGTATATATGTTTTCATCATTCTATTCCAAAATTCATACTTTTGTTCATCAAACTGTGGTATTCCAATTTTATACATGTTGTTTCTCTCCATGATCTACCTTTTAGTGGTTAAACTAATTTCTGAAGGAACCTTCTCTGATACCAATTGTTGGATTAGTGATAGGGGGGGTGAATCAATAATAGAGAAATTTGATCCTTTTAAACCATAAAATTCAAGTTTTATATCAATGTAGTATTATCATCCAATAGTTGCAAAGCAAATAAAAAATGAGCAAATGAAAAATCATACACATACACAATACACCAGTGTTTTTACGTGGAAACCCAAAGGGGGATAAAAACAAAGAATTTGTTTTCTTATATGTATTTAAAAATTACATTCATTAGAAGAGCCAACTTCCTTTGTTTTCAAGCTACAACTGGAAGGAGGCTCCAACGCCCTATTTTTAGGCTACAACCCGTGGGAAGCTCCAACTCCCCAATTCTCTGGATACAACCCCCTATGTTATTCGGCTACAATCGGAAGGTGGCTACAACCACCTGTCCTTTCCCCATCCAACCTCCCTAAAATATAAGTAGAATGATGGAACCATTGCCACACTATCATTGTGAGATATACTGTTGTAAACCTGTACCAATCAACCTGCACCAAAAAACCTATAACAACCTGTACCAAATAACCTATAATCAATCTGTACCATAAACAAGTGCATCAACCATGCATCAACCATGCATCAACCTATAACTCAACCTGTACCATCAACGAGTGCATCAACCATTCACCAGATATGTACCAATCATGCATCAAATACACATGAACTATGACTCATCAAGATGTAACAACATCATCAACTATACACCTCATGTATGTGCCAACTCATCAAGTACTTGTCTCAACCATGTACCCAACATGTACCTCAACCAAAATCTCTCATCATTTTCATCATCCAAATATGATTTGTAACTCTGTAATAGACCCAGTGTATATGATCACATATCTTGTTGAATTTTGACTTATTCTATATAGTGAACTTGTAGAGCACGCCCCACACAGAATATTTGTTGTATGGATATGAAAATGGTATAAAGAATACTAGATATTGGATATTCAATATGCTCAAGTGTAATTAAATGAGAGACCCTTGCCTCTTATTTATACTTTTATGTAGCTTCCTCAAGGGGTTACCTTTAAATGACTTTCCTTATTTTACGGCTAACCCACTTCTAACCACTTGTCCACTTAGTAATTTCTCCATTAACTTCATTATTTAAAAAAATTATTTTGTATCCACTTTGAATTATAGTACACTCATCACTTCACTTTATTATTTAAATAATTTCTTCTTTGCAACCACTTTGACTACTTTGACCTTTTGGGGCTTCTAGATGACTCATGAGGGTTCTCCAACTTCACATGGCCATAACTCTCTAACCGTGAGGAGTTATGTGACATTACACATACCACCGGAAATGGAATGTCATGTACTATCCATATAGAATATTGTAACCTTCAATTATATTAAAACTCATACCATTATACATCAAACAAACTTGGGTTCATTACCCAAACCTTTGTGCTATTGAAATTCACTACCAGACTTTCTTCAAGGGTTGAAATCAATGACAACCAACTAAAATAATCAACAGTCTATAGAAACCCTAAATACCCTAACCCTTGGGATGAAAACAAAAACATAACAAACAAGAACTATTGTCGCACAACTTAACCCCCTACATTCAGGTTGCGAAATTACTACACATTGTTTCCTGTTCAAAATTTGGGCCTTTCAACACTGCAGTATTCTTCATATCAAAGTATAACAAGTCTAGATCTTTCTCGCAACATCATTTCATCCTTATCCCGTTCGATTCCTCTCTTCTCCATGATCGCAATCATACCTATAATTTTTAATCATTTTTTTTTTCCGTGGACTCGACCCCCTTCCGACCCCCTTTTTTGGGACTTACCCCATTGGATTCCCCTCATCACCATGATCATCATAATACCCTTCATCCATAACCCATTTTCTATGTGGTCCCACTCGTCTCTTTTCCCCCTTCATCATGTATCACACCTGTAGAAAATACCTTGAGTCCCGCCTCAATTTCTTGTCCTCTAATTTCACAATGACCTAGTAAGAAGTGAGACAACTCAGTGCCAATATTACTACCATCAATAAAAACATGCATTGCACCATAGATGCCAAAATGGAAACCCTGAAATAGGACCTCTCTACCTATCTTGAATTCTTCATTGGGTAGATCTGCGCCAAGCTCAATATCACTGGAGACCTTACCTCCTCCGATCCACCTTTTGACCCTAAAAGTGAAACTTCATCCAATTCCCATACTTTTCATCCCCATCACTTTCAGCATGACCTACACCTTCTGCGCGTGGATGTGAAAAAAATTGATGCTCAAATCCCACCGGATGGGTAACTCAAATGGAAAACTATTTATGTTTTCACGACATTACATATCAGTTGGCGAAACTTCGGTATGGTGTTCTCCATATAGATCAAGAATGTTGGAAATGGTGGAAATGGAGAAAAATGGTTGTCAAGGGTATGTTTCTTGGACACAATTTGTTGCAGATATTTATGAATGACTTGAGATTGAGACCCACCATTTAGGACATTTGACAAAGTTGAAACAATTTGACACAGTGGAAGACTTTATAGTTTCTTTTGAGCGATTGGTTTTCCACATGGAGGGAATGCCTGATGCTTTTTTCTAAGAATGATTTATTAGTGGCCTCAAATATGATATTTGTTCCCACATCCTCATGGATCACCCCCAGAGTTGGGTTGAATCTACTAAAAGAGATAAGGAAGAACAACAGGTTGTTTCTTCTCAAACCCAAAAACCCTCCTTTATTCTTCACCCTAAACCAATGACTCACACTCCTCTTTGTATTCCACTAAAGATCCAAAAATTGACCTGGGTAGAAATGGTTGAACTCTAACTCAAGGGCCTTTGTTATAATTGTGATGAAAAATATTTTCCTTGGAAAAAGTGTACGAAACAAAATCTTTTTATGGCCATCTATGAGGATGTTTTTGAAGAAGAGTTTGAGGCTCCTCTTGTGGAAGAGTCACCTGAACCTATCAAAATTTCATCATCCTCGTTGATAGTGGAAACACCCATAATTTTATTCATCGCCACATTTCCTAAGAAATAAATTTCTATATCCGAGAAGTCAACAAATTTCAAATCATGACTTCCAATGGCATGCCCATGAAATGTGGGGGGCATTGTGAAAATGTGTGTCTCAAAATTGGTCAGTACCACATGAAATATCATATGTTTCCTATGAACATGGGTGGTTGTGACATTGTATCAGGGGTCGAATGGTTAATGACTCTAGGCCCCATTCAGTTTAAGGAATTAACCATACAATTAAACTAGGATTCCCAACAATATAAATTTCAAGGAATCACAACAGGTTCCCCTGAGATCATTAGTTCCCATCGCATGGAAAATCTCCTCAAAAAAGGTCATCTCATCATTATTGCACAACTCCATTATATTCAATCCACTGAGACACCCTCTGTGCTGCCTGACCTCCAATTCATCCTCTCCAAACATCAATATATTTTTTCGACTCCCTAGGGACTTCCTCCTTCCCGTGGTTTTCATGATCATTCCATTCCCCTCATACCATACATCCATCCTCCCAATTTTCATCCCTATCATCATCCCTTTTCCCAAAACGCTGAAATTGAGAAAATTGTTCAACAATTTCTCACCGCAGGCATTATTCGTCGTAGTACTAGACCTTATTCTTCTCATGTGGTCATGGTGATTAATAAAGAAGGCTCTTGGCACATGTGTCCTCACTTTCATGCCCTCAACAAACTCACCATCAAAGAAAAATTTCCCATTCCTTTAATTTATGATCTCTTCGATGAATTACGTGGTGCTTAGTTCTTTACTAAACTTGATCTTCATTATGGCTAGAACTAGAGACGTATGAACAAGGAAGACATTCCTAAGACCATATTTCAAACTCATGAGGGACACTATGAGTTCTTGGTCATGACCTTTAGCTTATGTAATTCTCCCTCCACTTTCCAAAGCCTCATGAATCATGTATTTCGTGCTTTTCTCCATCATTTTGTCTTATTTTTCTTTGATGATATTCTCATCTATATTAAAACTTGGACATGCCATCTTGCCCATGTGGATCAAGTTCTTCAGGTACTCTCTCAACATCAAATTTTCCTCAAACAATCTAAAATTATTTTGGAGCCTCAAAAGTCAAGTACTTGGTTCATATTGTTGGAAAGGTGGGTGTCAGGGTCAATCCTAAGAAGATCAAAGCTATGCAAGATTGGCCTCACCCTAAGACTCTCAAAATAATGTGTGGTTTTCTGGGTTAGCATGATATTATCGCAAGTTTGTTAAAAATTATGGAAAGATTGTGATGCCTCTCATTGATCTCTTTAAAAATAATTCATTCACTTGGACTCCACCAACTGATCATTCCTTTCAAGCCTTAAAGGTGACTATGTGCACCACTCTGGTCTTGGCCCTTCCTCACTTCACAAAGACATTTTTCCTAGAATGTGATGCTTCTAGGAGAGGAATTGGAGCATTCCTTATGCAAGATGGGCACACTTTTTCCTTTATTAGAAAACAAATGTCAGAGTGACATGTAGGCCAATCAATCTATGAAAAGGAAATGTTGTCTATTCTACATGCAATGGATCTCTGACGCCCTTATCTATTGGGGAAACACTTCCAAATTAAGAAAAATCATTAGAGGCTCAAGTATTTTCTAGAGCAATGTCTTTCATACCTAGAGAAATAAAAATGGGTGACTAAGCTCTTTGGATATGATTATGAGATCATTTACAACAAAGGAAAAGACAATGTGGTTGCTAACACTCTTTCAAGAAAATATGAAGATGAAGGGTCCCTTTTTCTCCTCTCCTTCAGTATACAATATTGGCTCCAAGTTGTTCGTCGGGAATGGATGCAAGATCCCAAAATTTTGAGTCAGATCAGATACCTGCAAGCCAATTCTCTAGTTTCCCCAGGGTACTCTTTGCACAATGATGAGTGTCACTACAAATTCTATCTATATTTAAGTAAACAGTCACAACTTAAATCCACATTTCTTTATGAGCTTCATGCTACACCTACATTTGGGAATTCACAGCTTACCAAAACCTATGATAGAATCAAACATTCTTTTTTTTGGGATGGTATGCAACATGACGTTCTAAATTTTGTTGCGGAATGTGATTTATGTCAATGCAACAAGAGAGAAATAGTCAAAGCCCCGTTAACACTAAAACCGCTTACGAATCCATCCACTATTTGGAGGGATATTTCTATGGATTTCATTGTTGGCTTACCTAAATCAGACAATAATTCAATCATCGTGGTGGTAGTTGATTGTCTTTCCAGGTATGCTCATTTTGATTCTCTTCAAAACCCATTCACTGCCTCCATTGTGGCTCAAATTTTCATGTATCATATCTTTAATATTCATTTCATGCATCATTCTATTGTTTTTGACGAAGATCCCACTTTCACCAGCAATTTTTGGAAATAATTGTTCAGGTTACAATGCACACAATTGCATCTCAACAATGCCTATCATCCCTAGATTAATGGTCAAACTGAAGTTGTCATCACCCTTCTTATTTACATTGATGAAATCATTCTTATGACAAGGAGTCCCTACTACCTTAGTAAGAAACTAAGAATTCTCAAGGAATTCTACTCTAGAATAGGTATGATTGTAAACACCGACAAAATGAAGGTTATGATAATTGAATAAAAAAATATCACATGAAATAATTTCATATATGACAACAATACCATCGAGCCATTTCCTTCATACAAACATGTTGCAATCAATATTCATCACAAGCTCAATTTGAACTATAGACTTGGAAAACGGATGAATTGAGGGTGGAAAGTTTATTACAGTCTTGAAAACAATTGTAAATTAGTAGAACTTTGGATATGGCATAGTAAAAAACTCCTCTTTGAGACTCTCATCACTCTTGTTATCTTATATGAATGTGAAGTTTGAGGTTGCATTATATCTAGAGTATCCCGGAGAAAGATAACCTAGATTCAAAAGAATTTTATAACTTGTAATCTATGAATCAAAGACAACACACCATATCGTATCGTCCTCATAGAAGTGAGACTATCTCTCATTGATAGGATAGATATGGTTAGGTACTTAATGTACAATAGAAAAGATAAACAACATGGATTACAAGAGGCTCCCTAAAATTGCTTCAAACTCCATTGAAAACACTAGTGGATCAAGTGCGGGTGGAATAAAGAGGTCATGCTTTGGATAAATCATCAAGGAATACATGAAGAAGTCATTCTACATAATACCGATAATATTAAAAATATTATTACATATAAATTTAATGAGAATATCTGGTGTGATAAATAATTAAAGAATAAAAGAAAATTAAGATACTACAAGGAGGTGGTCAACCCGAATTTAGAAGATCAAAAGTATTTGTTGATTTTTACTACCACAAAGAAGAAAATCAACATTGTTAAAATAAGAAAACAATCCCACAAGCTACATAGTGATACTAGGAATTAAGTAATTCCAAAAATGCCATGGGATAAAAGAATCTATCATCTTTGGGACACTGAGAGGGTTGAATATGAAAATCACTTTCTCTTAGAGTTCCCTACATATACCCAAATTAGAGAACATTTTCACTAATTTGTCACAATGCTGACCTTTGTGACCTTCTAAATCATCAAAACAAAGGTAATGTTGCAATACTTCTCTTCATCCTTTTCGAGCATAGAAACAAAATTCTAAATAAATACAAATAATATCTTAGAAAGGTTAGATATAACATTTTTATTCTAAGTGGGCCATCATCATCATTATATATCCAAGTAAATTCTTAGAAAGGTATTATAGACAAATTTTGGTCTCAATGGGCCACCACCATCATCATCATCATCATCCCACAGTGCTATAAATATTCATGGTTGAACCTTTTCACCTCCAACTTGCATTCAAATTTGACATTTCCAAAGTGTGTGTCGTCATCATCATTTTGCTCTTCATTGTTATCATCATAATCATCAGTTCCATTTTCATCATCTTTGTCATCATTTCCACCGTTCTCATTATCGTCGTCATCATCGTTATCATCATAATCTTTGTCCCCTTCACTTTTTTCCTCATCCATCATCATCGTGGTCATCATAATCATCATCATCATCACCACCACCACCACCACTGCCACTCCCACCACAAACACCATCATATTTCCACACCTTCCATTCTTTGATGCCATCATCATCATCTTCATAGTCATCATTTTCATCATCATACATCATCATCATCATTTTCTTTCCATATCAACAATTTTTCCACACTATGGAAATGTGAGCATTGAATGCAAGGTGAAGGTGAAAAGATTCAACCATGAATATTTATAGCACTATGAAACACAATGTGGAGGTAAAACTATTATGATGATGATTTATAGCACCAAAAAATGCAAGGTGGAGGTCAAAATAAGATGATGATGATGGCACTGCAGAATGAAAGGTGTAGGTGAAAATAAGATGATGATGATGGCACTGCGGAATGAAAGGTGGAGGTGAAATGATTATGATGATGATGATGACACCATGGAATGCAAGGTGGAGGTGGAAAGATGATGATGATTGTGTTGGTGGTGGTGATCATCATCATCATCATCATCATCATCATGCCTCCACCTTGCATTCCACGGTGCTACCAATATTCATGGTTGAAGATCATCATAATCATCATCATCATTGTGGTGCTATAAATATTTATGGTTGGAACATTTTCACCTCCACCTTGCTGTTAGGACCACATATTGTACCATTTTTGCCCATACTTTTTGCCATTGTTATACCCTTCATCACCTGTATTTAGACTTATACTACCATTCCACCTGATCATTCCA
>JASDQU010416433.1:0-10302 GCA_032191745.1 Picea mariana
GAACCCTAGCTTGGATATTATTGTAACAGAGCGCTGCTCGATTGGAGGTTGCCCCCTCGAAGAGGCCTGTGAACATTGCTATCTGATTCAAAGTGTTATTTATGTTGCTATTTCGTATATCATTTCTGTGTATTGTGAAGATTATGCTGGATATTTTACTGTTATTCTGTCATTTTTAGCATTTCATTTCTGTTCTGCATATTTTATATATCTGGTATCTTGCACTAAAAAACAATATTTTATACCTAAAAAACCTTTTTACTCACCTCACCTTTTATAAAAGAATTCTATTTTTAAACAAAGGTATCCACCTTATATATTAACAAATGTTGCATGGAAAAGTAGTCCCTGCCTAAAGGTTAATTTACCAGTTAATTTGTTGAGTTAATTAAAAGTAAATTAAAAGTTAATTTACCCAGAACACCTTAATTGTTGGTACAATTATTTGGTGATACCATCTTAGATACAACTCATAGAAATCAATGTGAAGAGAGTTGAACCAAGAAGATAGAAGATTGTAGAATCTTACCATGAGTGTATTATGGAGACTTGAATTCGTATAACCTACTAAAGAGATCAGTAAATTGTAGGTCAATTTTGAGATCAATGGTTGGTGCACTAATCATCTGTTTGATACATTGTTTGATACATTAATCATCTGCTTGTTTCAAATTTAAATTTTATTCAATTAATTATACATATTTATTTTTATTTTCATTTTTCATGTTGTGATATACATCTTGCACCCAACACTTTCTTCATATACATTTTTCACCCAACAATTCCGCGGGTTGGCGATGCTTATGTATCATGACCGACTACAACATGAGATTTAGTAATTAATAGAATATTATTACATTGTAACAAGATTTATAGTAATATATATAATGCTATAACACTTTTTACTTAAAAGAATAGTATAAACAAATATTTAAATTTTATTCAATATTATTTTTAATGTTTTTAAATGTAATTTTGGAATTTTGGAATTTTGATTTTATTTATGATAATAAAGGTTTATACCTGGAAATTGATCATTCTTGACTCTAGAGTTAAAATGGATATATACTTGTATATACTATTTAATATTAATATTAATAAATAAATTATAAATTAAAATTAATGATATCTATCATATAATATCAATATTAAATATTGTATTCATTATTAATATGTGATAATTTTTTGTTAAATTTTATTCAATTAATTATTCATATTTGTTTTTATTTTTCATTTTTCATGTCCCTCTTGTTACGTGATATACATCTTGCACCCAACACTTCCGTCATATACATTTTACACATGGGTTCACATTTATAGTCATGCTTATGTATCATGAGATATTATAACATTGTACCAAGATTTATAGTAATTTATATAATTCTATAACACTTTTTACTTAAAGAATAGTATAAACAATTATTTTAATTTTATTCAATATTATTTTATATTTTTTTAAATGTAATTTTGAAATTTTGGAGTTTTTATTTTGTTTATGATAATAAAGGTTTGTACATCAAAATTGATTTTTTACTCTAGAGTTAAAATGGATATATACTTCTATATATTAATTTATATTAATATTAATAAATAAACTATAAAGTAAAATTAATGATATCTAGCCTATAATATTAATATTAAATCCGGTATTCATTATTAATATGTGATACTATTTTGTTAAATTTGATTCAATTAATTGTTCATATTTATTTTTATTTTTCATTTTTCATGTCTAGTATGTTCCTTGATATACATCTTGCACCCAACACTTTCGTCATATACATTTTGCACCTAACAATTTGGACCACAACATGAGATTTAGTAATGTATAGAATATTATAACATTGTATCAAGATTTATATTAATTTAGATAATGCTATAACACTTTTTAGTTAAAGAATAATATAAACAATTATTTAAATTTTATTCCATATTATTTTAATGTTTTTAAATGTAATTTTGTAATTTTAGAATTTTGATTTTGTTTATGCTAATAAATGTTTGTATCTTACTCTAGAGTTAAAATAGATATATACTTTATTCATATTTATTTTTATTTTTCATTTTTCATGTCTCGCTTGTTTCGAAGTCCAACCAACCGCAACATGAGATTTAGTACTTTATAGAATATTATAACATTGTACCAAGATTTATATTAATTTATATAAATGCTATAAAACTTTTTATTTAAAGAGTAGTATAAATGATTATTTAAATTTTATTCAATATTATTTTTAATGTTTTTAAATGGAATTTTGATTTTCGTTATGATAATAAAGGTTTGTACCTCGAAATTGATTCTTCTTGACTCTATAGTTAAAACGGATATATAGTTCTATACATTATTTTATATTAATATTAATAAATAAACTATAAAGTAAAATTAGTGATATATCCTATAATATTAATATTAAATATAGTATTCATTATTAATATGTGATAATGTTTTGTTAAATTTTATTCAATTAATTATTTTTATTTATTTTTATTTTTCATTTTTCATATCTGCTTGTTCCTTGATATACATCTTGCACCCAACAGTTTAGTCATATACATTTTGCACCCAACAATTCCGCTGGTTGCACCCAACAATTCTGTCAATTCTGTTCTGTCAATTCTGTTGGCGGACTAGCAGGTTCACATTTATAGTCATGCTTATGTATCACGAGTCAGATTGACTGCAACATGAGATTTAGTAATTTATAGAATATTATAACATTGTACCAAGATTTATAGTAATTTATATAATGTTATAACACTTTTTACTTAAAGAATAGTATAAACGCTTATTTAAATTTTATTCAATATTATTTTTAATGTTTTTAAATGAAATTTTGAAATTTTGAAATTTTGATTTTGTTTATGATAATACAGGTTTGTACCTGGAAATTGATCCTTCTTGACTCTAGAGTTAAAATGGATATATACTTCTATATACTATTTTATATTAATATTAATAAATAAACTATAAAGTAAATTAATGATATCTATCCTATAACATTAATATTAAATATAGTATTGCCCACAGGGGTGTAGACCGATTGGCAAGTGTCGTGTAAATGGAAGGAACTATGTAAAAAGAGGTCTCAAAGTCGATTCTCACCCCGATTTACCCGGAGGGCGTGCTTGCGGGCTGTGCATTTCTCCCTAGAGGTTATAAGGCAGCCGACAGGATTCGACCTCGTGTCACGCGAGTACGATACTGCCGTTGTTACCGATTCCCCTAGTTACAAAATATATATATATATATTAAATATAGTATTCATTATTAATATGTGATAATGTTTTGTTAAATTTTATTCAATTAATTATTCATATGTATTTTTATTTTTCATTTTTCATGTCCCGCCTGTTCGGTGATATACATCTTACACTCAACACTTCCGTCATATTCATTTTGTACCCAACAATTCAGTGATACACATTTTTCAGACATCATTTCGTCATTTGCAATTTGACCTCGGACCACTAGAGCTGGCAAGCTTCACTATATCTAAACTGCCCAAATTCACTGCAAACAAGATTGTAGCCTGTTAAGTAAACGTTTAAGGGTGTGAGGCTTGTTACATAAACATTTAAGGCTGTCAGAACTGTCCAAGGGCCTCGAGTTGTGTAAACATTTAAGAAAGAATGCGTGTGGCAAGCCTCTTTACGTACTTTAAGTACTTAATAATAAAAAAAAATAAAAATAATAATAATAACAATAGTACAAACATAAAAATATTTATAATTAACATAACTTAGGATAAATTTAGCTAGCAGAAAATGCTAAGACAAACATTTGAACTAATGCTAGCATTAATCCACCTTCGAGCAATGCATAACAAAATATATGATTTAGAAAGACCGTATATGATCAAAAAATTTGGATATGCTAACAGATAAAACATTGGGAATAACGACGCTGACAATAAGACCTCCAATCTATTATCCAATCAAATCATGACATATATGGTACTTTTTATTATATAAAAATAATTTTTTTTAGTTCCCTAGTTCCAACAATAGATATTATGCAAATATTTTTCGTCAAATGACAAACTAATATGAGGTCAACGAATTATTGATCGCTGCAGTCCCTCTATGCCTACGCCAGAGACTAATAAAACGCTCACCTCACTCCATAAATTGGATTCCTCCACATTTTGTCTTATGTGCATAAAAAAGGTCCACCTCACCTTTATTAAATAATATCCTCCAATTAACAAGACATCATCCACTCATAAAATATTCTCCCTTTTAAAAAATCTTCATACCATTTGCACCTTTTAAACCATGCAATTTTTTTTTGTTAAAGATTGGCGCTCTCTTAAGGGTGGAAAGGGAGTGCTAGTTTGAGAGATCAGGGCTCCTTCAATGTGGATGGGGAAAACCGATTTTCCATGGTGCGCAAACCATGTGAGTTGATTTCGTGAATTTTTTTGTTTCTTAAGTGTGAGAGTGACGTGCCTCTAACACTTCCTAGGGAGCGTCAATGACCTTAAACTTCTTTCCCTCACCAGAGACCTACACGCAATTCACCTTGGCTTACCTGCGACACCTACTCAACCTGCACTGATACCACTTGTTGGGAAGCAAAAGAAAAAAAAAACCTATTATATAACAGAGCATATACTAAGCAATATCAAACACTCATCAAACCTAGAACAATAAACACACACTTGACAGAGTGATTTATGTGGAAACCCAAATCGGGAAAAAATTTATCGGTCTTTTTCTAATCAAGGGAGAATTAAAATAGCCAACTCATGCATACAACCATCATCTCCTCACACAATTTACTCACTTGCACTCTAATGTACTCTACCTCTATAGGTATGCTCATATATATAACATCTATCACTCAGTTACACAGACTCACTATGAATAGATCACATAGTTACACAAATAGTTCATAAATAGATTGCATGCATGCACATGTGCATCTGCATGGGACGGCATGAGGAAATTTGTTGACATGTTTCCAACCGGAATAAGCCAACAATGCCCCAATGTGTCTGCCCAAAAAGATTTTATCGTTGGAGGCTATACGATTGCGTGATGGTTGAGTTGGTTGATTAAAACTTCACACAAATCGAAAGAGGCGATGGAATTAAGAAGACTTGCACATATATCCACTCTCTATTAAAATAATTGTTCAAGGAAATATCCGTGGATATCACCCTGAGTATGGAACACTCCAGTTTTTGTAAAAGAGAAGCCACATTGCAAGATCTTTAATTGTTTTCTAATAAAACACCATCAGTCTCTGCTAGGGTTTTGTTTGATGACACCTTAGTGATCTGGTGTATGTAAAGAATGTTTTGGTCAGAAGATGAAAATCATGAGAAACTGATTTCTTGGGGTAATATGCATGCTCGACCGAAACTATGAGGTCATTGATCGGACCATGTAACTGTGTGCAACATTGACACCCCTGAATATCGCAATGATAATGTAATGGACGTATATTTCTTCTGTCAAAGCATTATTTTAATAGAAACGTTATGTTGCCTGTTTTTGAAATCTGCTCATGACCTATGAAATAAGAGTATGTTGAAGATTTTGTGATGTTGTTTTAATTGTGATCGCATTTTCTAAAGAGTCGACACTATTAAAGTCTCGGGAGGTGGTATTAAAGTAGCAATGTAATAACAAAAATTTAGTCATGGCTACAATCACAATGTATTGTAAATTTTTCAAACGGAAAGGTTATTGGATTGGTTGCATGCATTGTCGATATTTATGGTACATTTGTTCTCTTTCATATTGGTATCTTTAAAAATCAAAATGTCAGACCACAAAGGGTTTCATCACATGTTGAGTTGGAAGTTTTATTAGAAACAAAGATACAAAATGGTCAATCTAGTTGATGTTGCATTTGATTTCAAGGGATAGTTGACCGAATCAGTGTTTCCTTGGTCGAAGGAGTGCTACGATGAAGTCGAAGTCGAGCATCAATAAAACTTTTTTTGGTCGATTCCAGATTTTTGAGATTCAGGATGAAGTGGAAGTCGAGCATTCAATGAAATTCTGGAGGATGTCGAAGGTGAGTTTCTACTCGAATTCTCCAGTTTCACTCGAACATTATGAAGAATATGTGGAATCGAATATACTCCCTCACGTGGATTTCATGTTTTTCCTAACTACTCTAAGGAGTACACTGCTCAACATACTAGATGCACGAAGGAGAGACATTGTCTATTTGCAATTGAACTATGCCAATCAATCGACTAAATATTCAACCCAATACGAAGAAGCCAACCTCACTACTACAAGAAATATGCATGCACCAATGAAGAATCACACATCTGGTCAACTTGGTGGTATGCATGACTAAGGGCCACTTGGTCGTCTTATTAATTGCATATGCTTTAGAAGTAATGTTCATTCATCTTTAATTTTTGAAGAATATTGTAATATGGGATGGCTAAAAGTCAAAGTTATGAAAAAAAAAAATTCATGTTATAAATAGTGTTTGAAGAAACATCAATGTAAGTAGTCTATAGAATGGAAAATATTATCGTAGTCAAATATACAAAAAGGACTATATGAAAGGAGAAGTTAGTGGAGTCAGAAAAACATTACAAGGAAAACAAGTTCTCATATTTCAAAAATTGAGTTTGTGTCTAAATAAAGGAGGGGGTTAAATGTGTGTCTTCTTCAAAGTCAGGCGATTCCCTCCACCATTGTAATATAAGTTGGATTTGTGTCTCATCAAAATCTCTCCATATCTAGTGGACGAAATGAATTCAATCCCTACAAAGGAACAATATTTTTTATTTTATTAACAATGAAAGAGTCATAGTTAAGTCATAGATGAATTGTCCTTCAGAAGAATGTAAATTGCAAACACAAGAAGAAACACAACCATGAATGACAACAACAATAAAATAATATTGATGAGAAACAAAGCAACAAGTGTCTATCAGTGGATTTGATCAAAGAAAAACATCGATGTTAAAAATGTCAGCAGCAGTTAAAGGCATCCAAAAGAGACATATCTTAAGAAACAAACACAATAGAGCTTCAAAGATAAGATGATGACAAAATAAATTTTGAATTGATTGAGCCCCTTGGTATATAAGTGGCCAAATAATTCTTGTATTGTGACCTCAGAATACAGAAATAAGAGAAATGGTAGGTTGGTCAAAGCATGGAGCTCCACCATAGGGTGTTGTGCAGGTGCGAGATGAGCCCAGGACAAGCCATTCACCACTTTGAAGGCACCTGAGAGAAGTGTAACAATAGGATCAAGAGAACCATTTTTTGGTGGGAGGAAAGTGTTGCGAGACTCACTGATTTCACAAACATCTACCAGATTGAAGACAAAGGTCTCTCGACACCTTCTGCTGAGTGATTTCCTCTAAATGTATGATCACTTCATGTCATTTTTTCATGTGTTTAATGATGTGTAGAGGGTACCTCCATGAATTTAAGTATATGAAAATGTTCATTGTTTGATGCCTATTTTAGTGATCTAATATATTTGTCAAAATTGTTGAATTCTTAATTACTCAACACATTATTCTATCCATAGGCTATGAGATTCACTATAAAGCTCTCTCACACATCTATATTGTATTTCTTCTAAATCCACCCCTTTCTCAAACTTAAATCAAATTGTCTAAAGCACTCGTGGACATATGCATATTCACATTGAATGTCTTCGTATTGGTTCAGGTATTGTTTGAGGGCCAAGAATTCTATAGGAGAGAGAGAGAGAGAGAGAGAGAGAGAGAAATCTTCCCCAAAAAAATTGCATAATTTTTGTTGTAAATCAACATGGCTTTAAAATTCATTATGGGTCTTAGCCCTCGGGGTGTCTCGACATAATTCCATTTACATATTGGAACATCTCAAGGGATAAAATCCAAATTGGCATCGTTTTCAGGGAACATAATTTGAAAGTATTTTTCCCTGGGGATATGACATTCTGAGGTGAACAAGTTTTATACACCTATTTGTTAAGTTATTTCACCTGCCGACTCCACAAGAATAAGATCTGGAATATAATAGAAGATATACTAGAAGCAATCCATATCATGAGCTTACTCTAGTATACTCAGACCCTAAAAAGATTGTGACCTAGAGAAAATGGGAGAACGCCAATTATCTTTGCCTCCAGGTAACCCTAATCTAATAGCTTCTCATTATTCTATTCATGTAGTGATCCATATGGATGTCTATGGCCTCCCATCTATTCCAACTAGCTAATTTTGGCAGTTTTCCAGTTCAACAATTTTTTTCGAGGTTTCGGATCTATGACATCCAGGGTTGTTTTGAGGCCCTAAACAATGTTTTTAGGGATTGGCACAAGCAACATGTATATTATTCAGATAGAGCTTTCCAAGGGGATATCATGTGCCTAAAACATAGATCATATGAAAAAGTTACAGCTTCGAGAAGTTGATGTACTAACTTACCCAAACGAGGCCCACATGACTTTTGGCGCTTCATCTCCTAGGGTTAGGTTTTTGGATGTCTAGGGTTTTTGACATTCTTGTTTATTGGAAAAGGGCCTTGAGAGACTTACTGTAATCATCTTCTGGCGAATGAGCGCAGCAGTCACATATCTTCTCAGAGATATGCTGCCACCATTCTAGCAAGTTTGTTTCCCACTGCATTTTACAGTTTCAGCTTATTTCCTTATTGAATAGAAATAGGTTTTACTGTATATATTTTATTCTGTGTTAAGCATATTTTGATAATAATGTGTATTCATTTTGTTCTTCTCATAAAATACGGATCATTTAGGTAGTGAATCTTTGGAGCTTTTTCATATATCTGTTGATTCTATTTATGCTACTAATATACTTCCTGAACCCTGTTGATTCTATTTATGCTACTAATATACTTCCTGAACCCTTAATAGATGTATGAAATTCACCTTTATGATTATGTGAAGAAGAAATATCCTCTTTTAAACCCTTTCTAAAAAACCCTATTATCCCTCCATCTGTTGAAGCCCATAACATTTTCTTCCAGAACCTTATGGCTGAGTTAGGAGGAGAAAGAGTTGAGGGAAATCAACCTCCCCCACCACCTTTGAACACTTGGGTCATGGGCCGATTCGTCTCTCTAAATTTGTTTACTCACGTCCATGACCTACCCTAAAATTACCTAAATTTGTTACCAAAATACAATGGTGAGCCAACCCTTTCTACTAAAGAGCACCTAGCTTCCTTCTAGGATTTACTCGTGGAGCATGATGATGTCTTCATGAGGTTGTTTTTTCAAACCCTAAAGGGATATGTTTGTAAATGATTCATAGAACTCCTTGTTTCTTATATTGACAGTTGGTAGGCTCTTGAATATGCATTCATGATGCACTGAGGGGAGAAGAGGATAGCCTGTATTACCTAACTAAATTCAAATCCCTTAAGAAGAAATCAAACGAGTCTATTGTTGAATTTCATAGAAGGTTTGACAATCTCTACAACAAGATTCCAAGATAAATAAATCATTTGCAACAAACAACCAAGGTCACATATGTTGGGGATTTTGATGCAAAATTTTTCATAGAATTAAGAGAAAGAAGAGCTCCCAGCTGGATGATCATGTAGGACGATACAATAGAAATTGAGGGAAATATGATTGCATCAGGAAAAATGAAACAAAGTTCAGATAAAGGAGACAAGAATAAGATAAGAGAAGACTGTGACCCTCTAAACCCAACCAAGGATGCTCATGAAGCTCGAATGCATGAAATCTCTATACTAATGAGAAATATGACAAACAAGATATCTATATTTAAATGGAGAATGACAATGTTAATAAAGTCACTCAAGAAAGAGGGCTGAGGAACCCTAACCAATTTAGGAGGCCTTTTAATCCTCAACTCGTGCGGAAAGAAAGAAGAAATGATTAGAAAGCCATTCAACCTCCTGTCCAAACTAATTAATGATCAGAATAACATGGTAGAAGAAGAAATAGATGAAGGATGCATTAAAAATATAGAGGACATAGACCTTTCATAGGAGGAAAATAATATGATGCACCTAACTAAGAATGATTATGAAGACTCTCTCAACATTAGGAGGCAAATCCCCAAATATGAATCGACTGAAGAAGTATTGTTATCTGCTCAATACAAAATGTTTGTTAATGCACTAGAGGCCTAAATGCATAGGAAGTATGATCTCATGCCTAGACAAAGAGTTGTTAACCAAGACAACCAACCAAAGCCTAAGAAGCTCAGTCCAAGTCTTCCTATGGATAAAGTCAAAGAATTAAAAAATACTTTCAAGACCAAAGAAGTGGATGGACCTTTAAAAACATAAAAATAGGTAAAGGATCTCGAGGAATCAGTTTCATCTTGCA
>JASDQU010416434.1:0-10298 GCA_032191745.1 Picea mariana
GTTAGAAAACCCGCGTCCCTTTCTTTATTGTGATTGAAATATAAGATTCTTTCCAGATTAAAGCCTTATATTTCTCTGTGTCATGTTTCATTGTTTTACAATTTCATAATTGTCACTGAACCAGGAAACGGCCTTACTTGTGTCTTCATTTTCTGTTTTAAGTTTTAAAGTTGTTTTATCGATATCTTACCCGAATGTCTGAAGTAACAAATTTATAAAAACCTTTTATATAAAAATATAAAAAAATCAATCACCCTTGACAGTCCCTAACGGGAGACAACCAAACGTAGAACCCGGTTTACAAGATCAAACCAGCATAGCACTGAACCTATTTAACACCATCTTACAAACTGCAACAAATAGAACCGAGTTAGAACGATCGTGGGCAGCGATTGAACGCGATATAACCATTCAGGAACAAAGGGAAGAAAGACAGAGATAGTTGAGAAACCGACTCTGATCTAGTTTTCTTTGTTTCTTTGTTTTAAAAGTATTATCATTTTGGATGCCTAGACGGTGTGTTTTACAGCCTTAAAACACAAACTCTGGAACAACAGGGACTATGAGTCCCTTCTTCCTCCAAGGGAGGGCTCTTGGACCCCCACAAATAAGCTCTTCTTACAACTTTGAAAATGAAAAAGAAAATGGTGAAAGAATTCTTTGCTAATCCACCCAAGGGGTGAGATGGATTGCCCAATGCAATGATGCAAGTATGCTCTTGGCAAGGATAGAAGATTCCTCAAGAGAATAATGGCAGCATAAATTTTCTTTGAATTACTTGAAAAATGAAGTGTATCCATGGCCTTTTTATAGCATTCCTTTGGGTTATTGTCCAACTAGTTTGTAGTGTGTAAAGAGGCTAATTAGGGCAGTTATAGGTCTTTGACCAACCACCCAGTCGAATCCAGTCCAGATTTGAGTGTCAAATCAACTTGGAAGCTGAACCAAAAGTGGGTGGGAGGCCGATGACTCTCATAAATGCGTCGTTTCTCAGGTGCGTGGTTTTTTGCGACCATAGTCGCGCATCGTGTGCATGTACGTGATTTCTGCATTCCTGTTTTGCGCATGTGCATGCGTGCCCAGTGTCTTCATAGAGCCCTTTAATTTTTGCACTAGTTGTATAGTTTTGACCCTTTGTGAATGCTTTTGTATTAATTCAGGTCCATGGATGACCTCATAACTGTTTGACGATGCTGAATTCTTGTAACCATTTGCGGACGAATTTTCAGTGATAACAGATGCCCCCTAATGGATGAGGTTAGGAGCATATGTATAACCAAAATCCATCAATGTTTCTTCTATTGAGAGTGTTGTTATAAGAGAGAGCAATAGTGGGATCATCCAAAGCGATCTATTGGAGGGAAAAAGGAACCTATAGAACCCAACCTTTCATGAGGTGTGTGAAAAATAAACTGTGTACAAATGAGGCGGGCATGCCCCATGCTCGTGTCATGTAACTCAAAAAAGAGGAATGAAGTGCTGATGTAGACAACTGCAACGCCCTTGGGGGCAGTCGTGATAAAGGCAGAAGATAATTCTGTGGATGAACATACTCTGAATAGAAGGCAGTGACAGCTGTAAGAAGTATCACAGATTCTGTAGGCATTGATAGCCTAGCCAAGTTCAGAGGTCTTCGGAAAGTATAAGAACTAACTGCAATGGTTGCAAAGTAAGACCCACCGTAACATGAGAAAGTGTTGACGTCGAATGTTATGGGGGTCAATGACAGTAGAGAGCAATTGTGGTTCTCCCTGTGCCATCCGAGATCTCTCATTGGATAGGTAATGAGAATCAAGATACTGTCGCCCTTCTAGAAAATTGTGCTGATGGCGACAAAAGGGGGACACGGCTCCCAGAAGCAGAGGGCTTCATGAAATCTACTAGGTGAGGTTAGGAATTTGAGGAGGTACATGGATGAATTCAAGATGTAGGAAGACTCAAGACTGCCCTTGGTTGGGGTATATATGTGAGATAAAAGTGGCCGCAACCATTCAACGAGGTCGAGTGTTAGGGGGACAACAAGACAGGGGATAAGTTATGCCAGAGGCGAGACAAAGTGAATAAAATCAGAGGGCAGAGGTAAGTGGCCTATGGGGTACTCTGAAGATATGGATGATGTCGTCAAGGGTAGATGATAAGTAGTGCCCCAACCAAGGATGACATGGGTTGTGGTGGCCAAAAAAGGGAAGAAGGTCATCAAAGGTGACGACAAAAAGGTAATGTAACTGCTGGAAACAAAGGCGTTTGTAAAATAAATAAAGAATAATTTGGGATAAGTGTAAAAATATAGAAACGGGTGCCCCAATGTGATAGGGTTGGCCCGGGTTGGGCACAATTTGCTCAGAGAACTGGTGGAGGGTGGGGGCCCCATGGGTGGGTTTCTGTATGAGGTAAGTGAAATGAAGGGAAATTTGCAGTTGGGCAAACTGATTGTGGATGGAATGGAGGGTTCATGATACTGCGGAGGTGCAGTCAAAAAATAGAACTGTAAAGAGACAATTTGGGAGTCCATTGGGAAAGCTAGCAAAATGAGGAGAATGAGTATGTGGTTGATTCGCGACATGATGTAAGACTATCGAGACTCTCATCCCTAAAGGGTTTTGAAAAACAACATGAGTGCCAAAGGTGAAAAAGGGTGCTATGAATGGGACAACTCATGTGGGTAAGAGTGCTATCAGGTGATAGTACCGAAGATGCAAATGGAGGTCTTGGTACTGTAGAGCCAGAAATGGGGATCCTAAAGGCAAATGTCAGAGGGTGTGACTGGAGATGTAAGTGAGATTCAGAGGGAATGAATACATGCCAGTGCTGAGTATATACCTGAAGGGGTTGTGTTGATGTATGATGACCAAGTACCTACACACATGAAAACCAAATACCCGACGTGAACAATATCTGAAGAGAATCGAATATATGAGCATGTATTTGATAATTTTGAATATGCGCATGCGTACCTGGTTAGGGTATGAAAAAATGGTGTCTCAAGGTCTTAGGATAAAAAGAGGCCTAGGGACTGTTATGATGTAGATGACGGGATGTTGATCCTGTGGCTAAAGACGGATCGAGAAATGGACACCCGAAGCTCCCGGAATGGTGAGTGGAAGTTTGGCGGAAAGGCCTATATATAGCTGTAAGGCCCACATTGCCACCTCATTTCTACTTGCTGCTATAGTGACTGGATGAGAAGTATTCAGATGAGATTGGGAGATTCTGGGAGGACAAGGCATCCGATCGAGGATCAACGAGCTTCAGGTTAGTGGTTTGATCATCTTGCATAGATTTAGGGTTTCCTTTTTGGGGCAGGGGCTGTACGGAGGGCCGTACAGTGGGTTTTATGGGTGTGGGTCCCCACGTGCACGGGCCATCCAAAAGTGCACGCCTGCCCACCGGATAGGTGCACATGGGGGTGCCTGTAAGGGGAACAAGGGCGCGCATTATGTGTGTGCCTGTTGGATGCATAACTGTGCATGTGTGCATGGTTGTGGATTGGATAGGCGCGCTCGTGACAGGGGCACATGAAGGTGCCCCTGTATGTTGAACAGGTGCACACTCGTGCACACCTGAAAGGTGGATAGGCGCACCTGTGTAGTGAACAGGCGCGCATAAGTGTGCACCTGTGGAGTGAACAAGCACACACATGTGCACGCCTGTGGGTTTAAACAGCCGTGCCTTGAAGGCAAGGTTGACAGGTGTAAAACTTAGCTTTTTAATGTTGTTTATGGTCCATTTGGCTGACTTAGGACTATTTTATGTGGTTGCAAGTGATCATTGTGCATGATGCCAGTTGGCTGGCGAGAGCGGGATTGGCTCCAGCTGAGAGACGTCGTGGCTATTGAGGAGCCGGGGGTATGTGCGACTTTGGTAGCCTGTGGGTTGCTGAAGTTCTTTGAGTGCCCGTTGATGCGAGCACAAGAGTATCTCCTACAGTTCCTTATCCAGATGTGGAGTCTGGATCTGCATTGTTTCATAGTGCGGGGAGAGAAGATTGCGTTCACTGCGGTGGAGGATGTATACTTTTTGACTGGGCTCCCTTTTCAAGGAACGCCCCTACCGATGGAGCCGGTGTTACCGAGGGATGTGGCGCTAGAGACAGTTGGCTGAAGGTATTATTCGGGGGTGAAATTTATGTCTGGTACTGTTGTGAGCATTGGGGTGATGGATTCCCTAGCGCATCGCTGCATAGCAGCGATGATTGTGAGAGTTTATGGGTCTCTGGCGACGTAGCGAATCAGTGGTGGTCAGCTGTGTGTGATGGATAGGGTGTTGGCCGGTGAGCACTTCGCCTGGGGGATTACGCTACATCCCAAGATGGTAGGGCAACTGGACCACTATCAGTCCACGGATATAGGAGAGTTTTCCTTCGGGTCCATCCTAGTGGCCTGGTTTTTGGAGAGGGTGCCTATGTTGCACCCTAGGATTTTATTGGGTGCACTTGGGGTGCAAGAGCCGTGACTAAAGTGGTGGTCGACTATTTTGCTTTGCCACGGTGGTGGTGAGGGCGGCCACTTCTTTACTGTTGAGGCGAAGCAGGTGTGGTGGCAGATGTTGCAAGTGATATTGCAGTTCCCCTATGCTGGGGTTGACTTCCAAGAGGATCTGGACATGGTGTTACCTCCAGGGGAGGTGTTTGACCGTCGAGGTATGTTGGTGATTTTGATATATATGTTTTTTGAGATAGCATGACATGTGTATATGATATAGATGCTAATACTATTTGTTGCTTATTTGTATGTGCAGATGTGGCACCTCACGAGTGTGAGGTGGAGTTGCAGAGAGCATCGGCTCATCAAGAGCTGGAGAGACCGCCACGGGTTGGAAAGAGAAATCGGCGTGAGGACACCAAGGCGAGACCAGCTGATTCTGAGAGAGTAGTGAGGAAATCCCAGTTTGATGACCCTGGTTTCGGGCCATCACATGCTCCTCTGACAAATGCTGGAGTAGATTTTGAGGACATACGCTGTCGCCTAGAGGCGGTGCTATAGGGCATGCCTGAGGGCATGTGGTCTCACATCCAAGATGAGGGAATCTTGGAGTAGTGTGTGGGGATTCTGCCGCCATGGTGGGCCATGGTATGACGGGCAAGAGTTGTTGGTGCTATGATGACTAGACGACTACCTTCGGGGCAGGAGGGACCAGTAGTGGGTGGGGGACCACCGCCTGAGGGAGGGGTAGGAGGTGGTGCTCTAGAGGCACCTTGAGTGGTGCTCTATGTATTGTTGTATTTTGTATATAGGCTGGTGAGACCATTTTGTACCCAGGTGCTTCACTGGCCTGCAGATACTTGTATTTTTGTATGTAAATATTTGGATGGCACTGTGGACCGTTTTATATATACATGAGTATAGATTTTGAGATCTATGTGGTGTTTACATGTGTTTTGTTAATGTGTTGATGATGTCTAATCTATATATGCTGTGACAGGTTGTTGATATGTTTATGTATGTGTAGAGGTAGCTTGATGTGATATATACCAGTCCAACACAATATTAGCTAGGTTATCTGTAATTTGATTCAATTGTCCTAGAATATGTGTAAATGTAATGGAATCAAAATGTCGAGATAAAAGTCTAACCTGTAGGTATTTGCAAAAGAGGAAAGGATCGTGTATGCGGTACACATTGTTGAGTTGGAGAACGACTAGTTGAAAGTTGAGAAAGACACTAAGGTGATGAATACGATGATGCTAGGCATTGGCCAGAAGGCCAATGACAACAGTGTATTCGGCTTGTTTGTTGGTCACTGAACCCAAAAATATGCTGCTCGAATGGAGCATTTCATGTGAGGGGTGTAGAGAGCCCAAGTGGCCGAAGAAAGATTTTGTGTCCAACGGCTGGCGCCGTCAGTGTAACTGATGTGGTAGGCCTGTGGAGGAAGCATCTGTCAATAACACAAATGATAGTTTAGATGTGATGGATGGGAAAAAGATTAAAAACACTATAAAAGAAATAACCTAAAGTAGAATGACTACATTTAAGCATAAAATTTCTTTAAGTATATCCCGTTGACGGGTTCTTTGAGAGAGAGGCCAGGATGTATGCACCTTTGGTGAGGCAATGTTGGATAATGTATGGGCCATGCCATAGTGACTCGAATTTGCCATGGCCAAAGGTATCATGAGCGATATCGTAAGCAAGGATGAGATCGCGTTCGCGAAATGAGCGAAGGTTGAAATGTCGATCAAAGGTAGCCTTTGATCATTTTTTAGCTGCCTCATTGTTCTGTAATGAAGATCGATGATCTTCATCCAGGGACTCTAAGTTCAGCGAGCACTGCTCCATTGGAGCAGTGTTGGGTAGTAGCTCAATTGCAGTGCGTAAGGTGGGAATTTCGCACTCAATGGGAAGAGTGGCCTCAACCCCATGGACTAGATGAAATGGTGTGAAACCAGTAGCTGTTTTCACAGCCGTACGGTAAGCCCATAGCACGGAAAATAACATATGATGCCAATTAGTCTTATGTTTATTAACCATGTGCTGTAACATGGTCTTGAGGACCTTGTTAATTGCTTCGGCCTATCCATTAGAATGAGGGTAGTATGGTGAGGCAAACTTGTGGGAGAATCCTAACCGAGATGAGAGTTCGATGAAAATCTCATTCTCGAAGTGTTTCCTGTGATCGGAAACAAGTTGGAGTGGTACTCCAAAGTGAGATATGACATGGTTAAAGAAAAAATGTGCTGCAGTGTCAGCAGTATTGTTGAAGGTGGGCATAGCTTCAACCCATTTGGTGAAGTAATCGACTATGACAACAATGTATTTGTGTCCATTGTTGGAGGGAGAATTACAAGTCATGAAGTCGATGCCCCATTTACAAAAAGGGTCGGCAGTGATGACTGGATGAAAAAGAGCAGGTGGTTCTCGTGCTTTGTTGGCGTAAAGCTGACAGTTCTCGCATCATTTCACAGCGTGAATGAAATCGTGAAACAAGGTAGACCAAAAGTAACCTGCTCGGATAATCTTCTGAGCGGTGGATATTTCTGAATGATGGCCCCCACATGCGTCATTGTGGCAGTCGTTCAAGACTCTATCAGCCTCGTCAATGGTCAGGCATTGATGAAGGATGGTGTTGACCCCTCACCGGTATAAGATGTCTCTAATGAGGAGGTAGTGGAGGGCTTGGTGGCGAATACGATGACAATCATCTCGTGAAAGGTGGTTATCGAACTTTTGAGTTTGGAGGTAGATGAGGAGGTTGTCGTACCAAGGATCATCTGAAGTGATGTAAAAGAGGTGTTCATCGGGAAAGTCGGTATTGATGGGGGCATTGGTTGTGTCAGTGGGGAGGGCCGTGACAAGTTCGGAGAGAACAAGGGATTTCTTGCTCTTGGGTGTTGAGAATTCAAGATCATACTCCTGAAGGATAACGATCCATCGAGCAAATTTGTCGTTAATTTGCTGATGACTGAGAAAGTATTGCATGGGGTCGAAATCTTCTACAACCTTAGTTGTGCGAAGCAGAATGTAGTGACGCAGTTTCTGGACTGCGAGGATGACTGCAAGAGCTAGTTTCTCTTCGTGTTTATACTTCAAGGGTGGCCCTGAGAGGTTTTTACTAACGTAATAAATGACATGCTCACGATTGTCATCACCTAGCTGAACGAGAAATCCTGCTACTGAAACAGCTAATGCTGATACATAGAGGATATAGTCGCGATTATAGTCAGGTGCACTCATTAAAGGGGCGTTGGAGAACGCAATTTTAAGATCGTCAAATGATTGTTGGGCATGTTCATCCCAGTGAAATGGGATTTCATGATGTAGTAAGTGAAGGAAACCATGTGCACGAATGGCGTAGTCTAGGACAAATCATCGTAGAAAGTTATCCTTGCCTTGTAGGCTCTGAAGTTGACGTAAATTCTGAGGAGGTGCAATTTCAGTGATGGCTTGGACTTTGAGGGGGTCCACGGTAATACCGCTTTGGGAAACGATGAAGCCGAGGAGACACCCTGTGGTGACGCACAATACACACTTGAGGGGATTCAGGTGGATGTTGTACTGACGATACCATTGGAAGATGATTCGTAAATCATCAAGATNCAGATCATGAAAAATGTATGTCGTCATCCATTGGAAAGTTGCGCCAACATTCTTTAAGCCAAAAGGCATGACACGATATGCAAAAGTACACCAAGGGGTAGTGAATGCGGTTTTTTACTAATCGACTGGGTGAATTTGAATTTCATTATAACCAGAGAAACCGTCCATGAAGGATAGAGCCTCGTGGCCTGCACAGTTGTCGATAATTTGATCGATGAAAGGCATTGGAAAGTTGTCTTTGGGACATGTGTGATTGAGATCACGAAATTTCGTGCAGACATGGATAATGCCCTATTTTTTATTAACAGGTACAGGGTTGGAAACCCATGAGGTATAGGTGAAGGGGTAGATGAACCCAGCTGCGCGTAATTTGTCAATTTCGGCTTTGATGGCCGCTGCTTTGGATGGGTGTAGCGGTCGTTGTTTTTGATGAACTGGTGTAATGTCGGGCCAGGTGTCGATGCAATGTTTGACAATAGAGGGATCGAGGCTAGGCATTTCCGTGTATGACTAGGCAAAAATATCTCGATATTCCTGGAAGAGGGATTTATAGGTGGTGATTTCTTGAGGAGTGCAAGCGGCTCCAATGGTGATTTCCTCAACCACGCCATTTTTGATGGAAATGTCGATTTTGATGGTCGGGGAAATGTTGGCCGTGTTGTCTTCTTCAAAAGCATTGGGGGTAGGAATGGGGTTTTTGAACCAATCGATAAGCCCTGATGGGATAAAATCCTTGGTTTCGACTGCGTATATGGGGTGTGGGTTAGGAGGCATGGAGGATTCCTGTGGAAAGAAGAGTGTGTGGTGGTGTAGCGCATCCCATGGGTAGTCAGGGTTGTTTAACTCTTCTAGTATTACCTCATCACAGTGGAATTGGTGGGAATGCAAGGGGTCGTGAAGAGTTATATCGATGACTGTTGTCATGTGGCTACCCCCTATGGATGAAGAAGTAGGGGGAATGACACAAGGAAATTGCGAGGGTTCACTTGTCATAAACCAAATGTCGAAGTACTGAGGAGTACTTGTGGTAGTTGGGTGTAAAATTTCCGTAGGGAAATGAGCAGGAGAGTTGGGGGGATTGGGGGGTGAATCCTCAGATAAGTCATCCAAGAACCATGGAGGCATTGGAAGGGCCTTGGGTTTAGGGGAAATGACATGAAGAACCTCTAGTGACGAGGTAAGGTCAACTATCAATTCTGTGGGTCTGTGAAGCAGGGTCAATTGGTGTTTCCTGTATTCAATGATCATAGGACACTGGTATGTAAAATGATATAATGATTCACATAGAGAGCAAGGGCATCTCATACGTTCATTGACTGAATTTGTGACATAACGGATGTCAGTGATTGTTGGTAAGGATGACGTAGCTGGACTGGGTTTGCTCTGGAAGCTTTGGCGTGCTGCGGTTAATGTCTATCGGAAGCGTGGCAGTGCTGGGAAATGATGGGTATAATGGCCATATTCTAAACATATAGCGCAAGCGAATTTGGTTCAAATTTCCTTTACTACTTGAGTGGGGGATAGTAGCGACAGTACTAGCTATAGTGGCGAGTGTTGAGGGAGTTTGATTGAGTGGAATCAAATTCTGTAACTCTAGTAGAGATGGGCAGTTGTTGGTTTGGTGTCCATCTTTCTCACATAGCGCGCAAGGGGGTTGGACGCATGGGGGAAGTGGAGCTGTGGGCTCCTTCTTCTTTCTCCTGCACCTAGATGTGGCAGGGGGGGTAGTGAGTGGGGGTGTAGAGGGTATGGTGGGAGTAAGTATGGGAATCATCATTGGGATTCCTTCCATTTGGGGGGGAAGGGATGGTTGAGGGACCATCTCTGGTGGATGTAAATACCAAACTGGAATTGCTAACACCATATTAGGGAGGGTAAGCATTGCAGCTATCTGGAAAGATTCGATGCCAGGTGGAGGGTAAAAGAAGGGGATTTGAGTGATGGCTTGGGGAACTATCTCCCAAACTGGGATATGTCCTTGGGGAGAAGTGAAATCGTGGACTGGTGGGGTCGACGAGTTCACAGGAGGCTCGTGAGGGGGAAGTTCTATGACTAGTGGGACGTTAGATATGATAGAAGCCTCCCTAGGAGGAAGGGTATCCTCTGTGTTAGTTCCGTTAGATGATACGACACATACTTGATTGGAAGGATGAAGGAGCGATGGTGATCCATGGTAAGTTCCTAACAATGATGGATCTTTGAAAATTTTGAGACCCATCTCGACGAGTGGGTATGCGTCATGACTTGTGTGGATGAGAGAAA
>JASDQU010416437.1:0-10315 GCA_032191745.1 Picea mariana
TATTTACAGAGATTGAGAGATAAGGAACATAGCTGGAGAAGGTCGTGAATTCATCACAACAATGCCTAGAAGGGCCAGTGAATGATGCACTCATCCAGGATTTTTTCGAGCAAGAGGCTGTGGCACAAAATTAGGTCGAAGCAGCTCGAGCCAAGCTTGAGGAAGAATTGATCAGACCTGAGTGACTCGGGACGAGTCATAGGTGAGTGTTGGGGGCCTGTTGGCTATTGACCAAGTTTTGAGGAACACTTGGTCATATTTGACCATTTTGGGACTTCGACATCCTATCGAAGACGAAGCACAAAGAGAAGCAGAGATTTCTGAAGCTAGACCCCCTTTTTGGGTCCTTTTTGGGTTTTTGGGAATATGTAATGGGAAAGGGATGTCGGCCCATGGGTTTACCCACGCTTAGGCCCACTTTTGTAATATATAAATAGATATCTAGGCAATGTAAGTAAGAGAGAAGATTATCCAAGGGCTTAGTGCTAGAATTTATCTATGTAATTGACTTGCAGAGCTGGGTGCAAGTGTTGAGTGCACAGATTGTAAGGAGTCTTTGTGCTAGATCTATGCGAGAAAGGAGGATTTGGTGAGGTGCGCGCAGATCTCCTGTCCTATGCGGAGTAGGATTTTGATAGCTCTGTGTTGTAACCAGATTGACTAAAGCTAATAAAGAATAAGAGTTGGTGGACGTAGCCCCAGGGTGGGGGTGAACCACGTAATTATTGTGTGGTGTGCTTTGTGCTTATTCTTAGATGTTTTGTATTGCTAAGTGCTTAGATGTGATTAGATAGACTTGCTTATGCTTAGTGCTAGAGATGTATATGAATGCTAAATCCGATGTGTATGAATATGCTAAGTACTTGGTCTACCATATCTGATCTGTCTTGTTGTTGCTAAGTGATAAAATAACCTAGACCTAAGTGAATGTTGTGATGCTCTGTTATGTCAGCGGAGTAGATCTAAGTGGAATATTGATGAATGATCTATGCTAAAGTGCTTGCTAAGTGTTGTAATCATAGACCTGTGTCCCGACTAAGGTTGCAGACACCTGATTCTTCCAACCACCCCTGCCTCTACCTCGGGTGAGACTTCATCTGCTTTGCAGATGTTACCGAAAGGGTCGGTAGTTAGGGTTTTTTTGGTGCGTTGTTGTAGCGTTGAACCCTGGGTCTTACCCTGTGCCAACACCACTCACAACTCATAAACTCACAACCCACTGATATTATCCTACATCTATCCTGATTTCAACCATCTCTCTTCCTCTTGAACTGCCCAACCCAAGGAATGTACCACTTCACTGATATCAGTCCCTAGGGAATCTCATTCATTTATTAGGGTATCTATGGCACATGAATCTAGGAATATATCAGTTGGGAACTCAAGGGAACTCATTGTTAGGAAAAACTACCAACAAAAAACAATAAACACTTGTTGTTTTTGTGAATCTCACTCAGGAGTTCACTCTTCAGGCCTGACAACCCTAATCTTCAATATTCATCTCCAAAATGATCCAACATGCTTTGTAATTCACTCTCCAAGGATGTTCCAGATCCAATATCTCTTTCTTTCTCTCCCTTGTTGTTCATGCATTAAAAAATGATTGTGTAAAACTGTTGTCCCAACCCATACAAATTTCCTCCCTTTGGCTTTCCTTTATTAACTCACACACTTCCCCAAGCTGATTGTAATAATCCCCCATGTTCCCAATAACTATGGGATGTGACCACTCACACCCACCCTCTTACATGTATTCAATGATTCTATTTGGGAACACTCAATCATAAATTAGAAGGTTTATATACCAATAGAAAACTTGGAAAATGGGTTGAATTAATATACATGGGTAATTCCCCCTTTTACCCATCTTGACCATTATCCTAGAATCTCCCCCCTCTTGTGGATTAATTCATCCCCCATATTTGTCTATGTCCCCTTAGAAAATGACATCACATTTTATTATTAAAACATAGAAATATAATTCAAATATTATATCGCTTGGTTGTAGCCACATATTGTATCCACATTAAGAATTGATTAAAATGGGGATTATAGTGGGGATATTACAGAGTTAATGATCCTATCCATGATGATTGAAGGCATCTCAGATCCATGGCATATGTATTTATTTTCGTGAGTAAAAATGCATGAGATTTTTGGGCATGCATAGCTCACCCGTTGTAATGAATTTCCCAAGAAAAAGAAACCTATGTTGTTTATACTATGTTAATAGATGCAAGTTTCATTATCTCAATTCTCTCTGAGCTACGTTTTGTATTGTTGATTGAGGTTCCACTCACCCACAAATTGTGTTCCCTCATCTAGGAATTTTTCTTAGTGATGGGCATCCCAACTAAGAAGTTGGTCAGAGTTAATCATTGTTGGGCCATTTTTATTTAGCTGGGTTTCTTCCCTTTCCCCTATGTTGTTTTTCTATGATTCTCTAAACTTGCTGCAAGTCAATTTTCTCTGATGTCGGATGTCTAAATTCACCCCTAGTTGTTTTTATCTCATGTCGACTACTTAAAATCACCCTGGGTTTTTTTCTCCATTGTTGAGCTACTAAATTCATCCAAAGAGCATTTTCTTCATACTGGTCGAATTAATTTTACCCCTCAACATTTTTCTCCATTGTTGGAAGATTAAATTTTTCCACTCAACATTTCCTTCATTGCTGGCTTGGACATAGTTTGGGAACTTAGTTGGTATTGGTCTAGAAACCACAAGAACTGTGAACCAAGAAATAAACAACCCAAATAAAAGAGAACAAAATACAAATTTTGCTAAGAATCGACGTTGATGAAATGGACAGACCATAGGCCCACTGTTTATGGATCAAGAGAATATTGCAGAGTAGAGCTTGTTGTTGAATTATAAGTAGGGAAAAACCTTAACCCGACTTGGAAATAGGGTCACTAATATAATGATTATTGAATAAGAATCCCACACTAAGAGAGGAGGGCACTGAGGGACTGTGTATAAGTGAAGTAACTATTGCTTGCAGAGGTTATCCAATGGAGAAGGCAACTAGGAGAACTCGTGGAGGTCCTAACTTGGTGAGTAATAAGGGGATTCTTTCTATTAACTTCCTGTGAATGAGAGTGGCCTTCACACCCAATCCAAATTTTCCTTATAAACCTTAGTTTATTTGGCGGTGTCATGGTTTGGCATGGGGGTGGCCTATTGTAGAGAGCATAGTGCAATAGAGCCTACTGTTGTGTGGAAAAGCACACACCCTTAGTCAGTTTGATCTGGTCGGAAGTTATAAAAAGATAAGTATTTACGTATGTCTTGTATCAATAGTTTGAATGATTATGCATGTTTTTCACTTTATGAAGTTGTATGGTTCATGAGCAGCGTTGTGAGGGATGAAATAGATGAATTTCCTTAAATTCCTTGTACACTTAGTAATTTTCATGATATTTATATTCTCTTGAAGGAACAGACAGACAACCTATGTCTCATGGCATAAAACCATGTGAATGGTATGGACAAAGTAGAAGTTCATTTACCTCATAATTATATTCCCTTTGAATCCCTAGATTCTGAATTCTATCTATGGTAAAAATAAACCTAGAGGTTGCTCTGTTCAACCTTTGAAAGCCAATTGCAGAAGGTCTGGGTTATTGGGCATTTCTTTCCTTTTATTTGTTAGCGGAATATTCTAAGGCAAAAATCCAAAAATCTGGGATTGTTGAGATGACTAATATATGGAGTTCCCTTTTTGTAAAATTTCTAGACACAGAAACTTGGATGTGGAACCTTAATGTGGGAGCCAAAAACTATCAGAACCCTTAATTAGCTTACAGAGTTAGGCGGGAACTCGATGGAGCCTTGTAAAGGTATTTGAAGCGAGAATCCAAACATAGAATATTACTTGATGCATTTAATCCTGGTGACGTAACCTTGTAGTGGAACCTTAACTTGTGCAGTGGAAGGCCAATACCACATGGAAAGGACAAGTGTCCATTCGTGGTTAATTCAGGACGAGGAGAAGAGTCGTTAAAGGTAGAAAACTTCTAGACCCAAAATGAATGAGGACCATTCATATCGATCTATCTTAGTTGTTGGATCCTTTGAGAAAACATGCTCAAAAGGATCCGTTCATAAATTCCTATGGAAATCTTACATTCCCGAAGATGTTAGTCGTATAGACTAACTATCATGCAACTTTAAGCATGCAAAGAATATGGGATATTAGATCAGAAATATATTAGTTGTTGGATCTATCAGAATCTAGTGACCCTGTTAGAATGAGTGTGCAACATGACAACCTGCCTTGATCTAGACTATTGATCGACATGTTTCTCCATTATCTGATCTAGTAGATGGGCATGTTGTCTTGAGAAGGATTGTTTGGGAGATTTCTATCGTAAATACTTGTTCAAGAAGATTTCCCCAACAGGTGAGTATGAGGGAGAGATTCTGACAGTGTATTAGGCTTCAAACCTCAGAAGAATTTGTGAGTATGCTAGTCTGTATTCCCAATGGAAAATCCTGAAAGCGAGCATCTGATAGTCTTGCAGACTACAAACTTTGGAAAACCTCTGAAGATGTGCTACCTTGACATACCAATGGGGATTGTCCGAGTGGGTGAACTCGACAACCATGCATCTTTCATATTTCACAAAGGATAGAGTATGGAAAGAGGGATTAGTCCAATAGGCTTATGTGAGACTGTTTTCAGATAGAACCTGTGAAATTGGTAAGTTAACATTTCGATAAGGGAAGTCCAACAATGTTGTGGGATTTGAAGTTTAAGGAAAACCTCGAGGTGTAGTAAATTTTCACTATGTTGGAATGGAGTTGATAACAATTGCACGATAGTGTTCGAGATTTGAATTTTGGAAATAAAATGTGATTTGACAAGTTWGATTGTTTGACGGGGATTGTCCAATAAGTCAATTCCAATAGTATTGTGGGCTTCGAAAGATTGAAGATATATGTTTGATGGTTTAATAGTAGATCCACATTAGTCTTGCATGGATAATAGGTCTACATGGATGCCACGTCTATAGAATGGCGTCACTTGTGTGTGATGCATTAGAATATTTAGAAGGCCATACCTTTCTAACCATATCTTGGATTTAATTGTGGTTACATTCACTGGAAATCTCTTGAGGAGCATAATCGATCCGTAAGATCAAAATTGGAGCTAGAATGATGGTTAAGAAGAGAAATTTGGTACTCCCCACCAACCTAATGAGGATTAGGGGTTCGGGTATGTTACAAAAATCTTGTGTCCATGTCGGATATGATTGTGGTTGGTAACCCAAAATATACCCAAACATGCTTAATTTTTTTCTTTTTTCTTTTTGACTTGACATAGTCCTCTTGCAAAGTATTAAAATTACCATTTTGCTAAATCAATTGACTTTCACCACCAATTAGTCATGTTCTTGTCTAGTTTTGGGTAATTCACCAAAGAAGTCAATATACATGCTTTCCTACAGTTGTTTTGGCATAGGTAAGGGTGTATACAACCTAACATTTGATTCACAGGCTTTTTGGTGCAAAAATTCACATATTGGTTTGTAAGAAAGTTGTGTTGG
Source organism: Picea mariana (assembly GCA_032191745.1). Lineage (NCBI taxonomy): Eukaryota > Viridiplantae > Streptophyta > Pinopsida > Pinales > Pinaceae > Picea > Picea mariana. The sequence continues at coordinate 5,553 of JASDQU010416437.1, forward strand.
TATACAACTTAAGCCAATGTACATAATGATGTAAATTCAACATTTTTTTCTTGACACCAAAATGTCTTGCTACTTTCGAATTATGTCCTCATCTCATCCTCTACACTCTTGTTTCCCTTGTTGAGATAAATATGTTTTCATTCTATTATAAGATTCCATCCTTTTGAGGATAATCAAGGTTTAATTTTGCATGCGTGAAAGCTACAAAATCTGACTTCAACTCACCATTTTCTTCATATTTCTCTCTAAATCCATATAGGGGATAACACTATCACTGAAGGATCATTCCCATTGCATTAATTCTAGTGGGTATTGACAACATGTTAGATAACTTATTGGTCACTCCTTTCTTGTACCCAATGATCAAGTTAAATTGGTGCAATTAATATATCCATTTGAAATGATACAGTTGCAAAAATTTCAACTGAATTTGCAAAAAATGAAAGGGTTTATGTTCAGTATACACATATTTCTTCTTACCCAAGAGATAATGTCTTCATTTTTCAATTTCCTAGTGCAAAGCATACAAAACCTTGTTGCAAATTGAATAGATCAACACTGCTCCATATTATGTTACATAATAACAAGCAATGTGTTTACTCCACTGCATCAAGACAACTCCAAATGCATATCCCAAGTCATCTTCTTCAATCTCAAATGCTTTGTTCATGTACAGAAGACATAATACACACACACACACACACACACACATACACACACACACACACACACATCAGTGCATTAAATGCTGTCTCTTGTGTCTTTGTCCATTGGAATTTCATTTCTTCTCTAAGTAATAGTGTTTCTACATATGATAAGTGGTCAATCAATTTCCTTAAAAATAATGGGAAACTCCCACAAAATTGTGCACTTTGGTCAAGCTAACTTGTCTTGGCCAATTCATGAGTTCCTACTTTGGTTAGGTTAATTCTCAACTCATTTCCTCTAACTAAAAAATCAAAGTACCATAGAGTATGTCATATATAGTCACGCTTCATGTTCAATTGTTGTCGATTTTTCCTCAGAGTCTAAAGAACTTGCTTCAAACATTGAAGGTGTTCCTCTAAAATAAACTATGAAAAATCGATCAATGAATGTTTTGAGGACCTCATTCCTTAACCTAATGAAGATGGTTTTGGCATTACACAATACGAATGGAATTACCAACCATTTTAAGATCCTTTTATTGGATTTGAAGCTAGTCTTGAAGATGTCCTACTTTCAGATTATTACCTAATGATGACTTGAATTGAGGTCAAGTTTTTAAAAATACCCAGACCATTGTAACCAATATAATAGTTCATTAATTCTTGGAAGTGGGTGTATTTTCCTTATAATGATATTATTCAATGCTTGGAAGTCAACACACATCGTCCATGACCCATATTTCTTTGGAATTAGCACAACGGGTGATCAACAAGGTGACACACTATGCATGATGCATTCCATATCCAAAAGCTCATGAATATGATTTTTGATCTCTTTATTCTCTAGGAAATAAGTTCAATATAGGCCAAAGTTGGCAAATTTGAATTTGGAAAAAAATGAATCTCATATTCAATTGGTCATTGAGGAGGTAGTCCTTAGGCTCTAGGAAGAATTATTGTTTTTTTGTTCAATAGTGTAGTGGTTGTAAAAAAATTGTGTTTGTTGGATATTTCATTTAGGCTTCATGACTAGCAACACAAAAATCTCACTAGCATTGATTAATCTCTTGTTTTGGTTAGCCTATACCAAAGATATCTTATCGTTATGTTATTTGGATTTTAATAGGCACCACTTTTCATCTTTAACTAGTTAGTGTTTGTTTTCTATCTTTGAGAAAATAACATCTCTATCCCACAAAGCAATCCCATAGATAATCTGATAAACATCTAGAGGAATTGCATCACACTCAATTTCATCCACATACATCTCATATATGGAAAATTTAAACTTGTAGTTCTTGGTAACTTTTTGTTTGTTGGCCTCATTTTCTGTCAATGATAATTAATTGAAAAGTCTTGCTACTTATTACCTACTATTTGTGAAAGAAGACACATCTATATAGCCTCACATCTATTGAACCTATTTTTACCCTTGTGTTTGATGTATGATTCCTCTTTTCTCATTGTTTTGATTTAGAGCTTGAAGAAGGGTCCACCACCTAGTTTTTTAGAGATATAAGGTTTTGAGATGATTAATGATAGCACCATGTTTATGAGAGAAACTATGTGCTACCATGAGGGGTTGGAGATGATAGTTCATGGATTTTTCTAGGGATTATGATATTTAATGATGTTATCATGCATTATTGATTTGCCAACATTATGATTCGGTGGCAACGTGTAGTCAACACATTTTTCTAATTTTATATTTGCAGTTTCATTTTATAAAGTCTACAACATAAAAATATATGTTATCTCTATTTTTTTATGCTCAACATGTGGTAAATTGTGTAGTATTGACATGTTTATTTCATGTTACATGTTTGCATCATGCTTAGTTGATGGATATTATTTGGATGAAGTGCCCTATCTGATTATAGTTGCAACACATCTTGTTATGACCACAATGTGCATGGTTGGGTGTTATGTTTTCAATATTCAATGTACCGGTGCTACAAATTTGATTTGGTATTGGTTCATTATCATCGGCCCTAGAGAATTTGATAAGTTGGAGGTCTATGGTATAGTTATTATCTACCTCTTGCATCATTTTGATTATCTTTGAAGTCCAAGTGGTTGCTTCCTCATTATTTATCTCAACTATAATGCAAGGATCCTTTGACATGTGACATGCTTTTGATTGGTTGGATAATTGTCATGCACATGGTTTATCCATCTTTTTTTGCATTATCCCATGCTTTGGTGAGTGTTGTAGGTTCATCCTCTTATTCATTTCATGTGGTTGCACCTTGTGTTGCATATGGTATCACCTTCTAGTACAAAGTTCGTAATATTTTGGAGCTTGGTTTGGGGAAATTTGGTGGTACACTTGTGGTTGTTGATTAAGGTTGGTTGTCATTAATGTCAACCCTTGAATAAAGCCCTGTATCACAAAGGTTGGGTAATGGAACCAAGATTGTTTGATGTAAATATGACTCATTATTGTCTTGTCATGGTTTATAATAAGTAGAAATGGATGAACTCCAAAGTGGTCCCCTTATGGTGAAAGCCCTCATGGGAAGACGCTTTGCAGATTGAGTTATCCTAGAAGTATGGTTAGAGAACCCATGCTTATTTTTGGAATAATGAGATGAACGCCCACAAATTTGTCAGTGAAACTATCCTAGATGGATATTTCTTGTCATTCCATTTCTGGTGGTATGTGGAACATCACATAACTCCTCACGGTTAGAGAGTTATGGCCATGAGAAGTTGGAGAACCCATGTTTGGGTAATGGACCCAAGTTTGTTTGATGGATAATGGTATGAGTTTTGATATATTTTCAGGTAATACTATTCTATATGGATATTTCATGTCATTCCATTTCTGGTGGTANGTATGTGGAACGTCACATAAATCCTCACGGTTTGAGAGTTATGGCCTTACGAAGTTGGAGGACCCTCATATGTCATCTAGAAGCCCCAAAAGGTCAAAATAGTCAAAGTGGTTTAAGAGATTTTAAAAGGTAAATAATAAAGTGAAGTGATAAGTGTACTATAATTTAAAGTGAATACAAAATAAATTAATTCAATAATAAACTTAATGGAGAAATTAGAAGTGGGTTAACCCTAAAATGAGGAAAGTGGGCAAAGTGACCTAGAAGATGTTTTTAAGGAAGCTACTTGGAGAGTATAAATAAGAGGCAAGGCTCTCTCATTTAAGACAAACTTGAGAATATTGAATACCTATAGGTTTCTGAGGTAACCAAAAGATATCTAACCTGAATTTATGAGGAAATGAAGAAAATAAGGTCAGAATTCAAGGAAGGATAAATTCTTTTGATGATGCTTTCTAAGGTATGTTTTTTTCAGGTCATCTCACCATTTTCGCAATAAATTTATTTTCTAGAATGATTCAGACCATGAAATTTCTATTCCATTGAGGAAACATATCTAAGTATCCGTGTTAAAAAAATCAGTTTGCGGGTCGTTGAATTTTTGGAGTTACACTCCGTGGAAAATAGGGTTTGTGGCTAGTCCTGAAACTAGTCAAAAGCAGGTGTTTTGGGTAAAAACATCATAAATTCTTCATAAAAGATCCAAATTCAGTAAGAAAAAATGTGTTGGTTAGAGTACATTCTTTAGTATTCCGTGTAACAGTTTCAAATCAATTCAACAAATATTTTATGCGGGGCACGCTCTACAAGATTGCTCTCTAGAATAAGCCAGAATTTAGCAAGATGTGCCATTTTTTCCATAACTCATTTTCTGAGAGGTTCCAAGTAGTGATACCTGGAGTAATTTCATAAAACACAATGAATAAAATTTTGTATCAATTTCATATCTTTATTCATTACAGGTACAAAGTTATGATTATTTCAAGTTAGGGTTGTTGACTAATCCAAAACTAGTCGTGTGAGACTAAAGAAACGTTTGATGAAAATGATAGTGTCATGTTGTTAAAGTTAAGGAAGGTTTGTAGGTATGTGATCATATACACCAGGTCTATTACAGATTTACAAATCATATTTGGATGATGAAATTGATGAGGGATTTTGGTTGAGGTACAAGTTGGGTACATGGTTGAGACAAGTAGTTGATGAGTTGGCACATACATGAGGTGTATAGTTGATGATGTTGGTACATATTGATGAGTCATATTTGATGATTACTTGA
>JASDQU010416445.1:439-18125 GCA_032191745.1 Picea mariana
ATTGCGTCTGTTATTCCATCTCTTGAATCACTTCTGGTCCTACCAGGACCCTATCTTAAATTCAATCTCAACTCAACATTGTTCGACACGGTCACCCATAAAGAAACTTGAATTGTGCCATCTTAATTGTACTTTGGTAACTGTTGTTGTAAGAAAAATCTACCAGTGGAAAGAAGTCTTCCCAAAAAACATTTTGGTCCATTACATACATATGCAACATATCCTCCAGCATCTGGTTTATCCTTTCTATTTTCCCATCTATTTCTAGGTGATATGATGTACTAAATTTTAGTTGCGTTCCTAAGGCCTCTTGGAAACTGGTCCAAAACCGTCCTGTAAATACAAATCCTCGATCAAATATTCTTCTTCTTTGTACACCATGTAATCTCACAATATCGCTGACATACACTCTAGCTATGTATGGTGCCTGATACATTGTATGTACTGGAAGAAATTCTTCACTCTTCGTTAGAGTGTCAACTACCAAAAAAATTGAATCATGTCTCCTTGTTGTTAATGGAAATCCAAGAATAAAATCCATCGAAATGAGCTCCCATTTCAATTAAGGAATAATGTGTGGTTGTAACAATCTTGCTGGATGTCTATGTTCATCCTTTACTTGTTGACATTATAGACATCTTGCCACATAACTAACTATGTTCCCTTTCATTCTTTTCCAGAAGAATAAAGGTTTAAGGTCTGCCTTCATCTTCATGACTCTTGGATGAGCCATGTAAACTGCTCGATCAACGACGCTTAAGATCAAACTTCTTACTTAATCATTAGGAGGAACATATATTCTGTCATTATATCTCAACAATCCATCATTGTCCAACGAATAACCTTCATACTTCGGTACCATCATGGTATTTTTTCCAATATTATCCTTAACTTCTTTATACCAGTCATCATCTATCTGTAAAGTTAGAATCTTTTCTTGAAGATTTGTCTTAAGAGGTATTACCAAGAATATGCTTGGTCTCTGACTCAACGCATCTTCCACTATGTTCATAGTTCCTTTAATGTAAGTAATCTCAAAATTGTATTCGCTAAGTAATTGTGACCAATGTATTTGTCGTGGGTTCAGGTCACTCTGCATAAAAATATGCTATAATCTACAATGATATGTATTTAATTCAAATATTTGTCCAATTAAATAGTTTATCCACACTCGTAAGGCATACACAATTGCTAACAAATCCAAGTCATGCATTGTGTAGCTTTCCTCGTGCTTTCTCAATTTCCTTGAAATGTAAGTGATCACTCAATCGTCTTGCATTAAAACTTGGCCTAAACCTTCCTTGGATGCGTCCATGCATATCAATAATTATTTTTTCATGTCGGGGAATTTCAATATTGGTGTTGTCGTGAACAACTCCTTAAGATTTTGAAATGCTTCTGTGCATTTCTCTGCCCAAACGAATTTCTTTTTTTTTTCTACAATTCCGTGATGGGATTTGCTATCTTCGAAAAAACTTCGAAAAACCGTCAATAATATCCTAATAAACAAATAAATCTATGTACTTATTTTACATTTTTCAGTGTTGGCCATTCCATAATGGTCTATACTTTCACTAGATACACAACGATACCTTCACCAGATATGATATGTCCCAAGTAATGAATCTTCGATTGGTAAAAAGAAAATTTCTATAACTTCTCGTACAATTTATTTTCCTGTAGACATTGTAGGACCAATATAATGTTTTCATCATTCTCTTATTTCGCCTGATAATAAATACCTATGTCATGAGTAAATACTTGAACAAGCTTATCTAAGTATTCACAGAACACCCCATTCATCAAACTTATCAATACACGTGAGCATTTGTCAAATCGAAAGGTAAAAATATAAACTAATAGTGTCTGAATCTCATCTTAAATGCGATCTTAGGAATATCTTTGTCCTTAATCCATAATTGACGATATCCCAATATCAAGGCAATATTCGAAAATACCGTTTCTCCTTTCATCTGCTCAACTAGATTGTCAATCCTTGGCAACAAATATTGGTTCTTGATTGTTGCTTTGTTCAATTGACGATAGTAAATGAAAAGTATCCACAATCCATCCTTCTTTCTAACAAAAACCATTGGCGCACCCCACGGTGATACACTCGGAAGTATAAGTCCTAAATCCAACAACTCCTTCAATTACTTTTTGAACTCCTACAAGTCAGGCATTGACATCTGGTAAGGCATTCTTGTTATCGGTTATGTTCCAGGTTTCAAGTATATTGTAAATTCCAACTCTATATTGGGCGGTAAACTTGACAACGCTTGTGGAAATGCATCTACAAACTCTTGTACTAGAAGAAGGTATTCTAGTCCTTTTGCCTTTCCCTTTTTGTTTAGTGCTAAGATAATATATAACTTGCATCCCTTCCGCATACTCTTCTGCAACTATAGGGAATAAATAAACCTCAAGGACACTCCCTGGTTTCTGTAGATTTTAACCTTGTATAATTTTTTATTGCAAATAGATTTTCAATAAAATAACATAAAATATATAATGGAAAATAGACACATTACACAAAGATGTTTCCCCTGGAAACCTAAACTAGGAAAACCAACATTAGCTATATTCATTCATAGTGATACGTTGTTTATAATACAATATACATAGAGGACCCAACGACATCCAAAACCCTAACCCAATGAATTGTATTATTCAGCAACCCTAACTCTTTAACCAAAAATAGAAAACCATTGGAAAAAACAGTGTTCCAAAAAACACCCAACAATGGACATGAAAATCAAGGTGACATGAAAAACAAGGAAAAAATGCGACATGTTTCTCGAGGTAAAAACAAATTCTTGGGGGCACTTCCCCGAAACCCTCCCATAGGGGGGATATATCCCCCATTAAACCCTCGAATGGGGGGTCTAGAGGCCCCTCTCAAACCCCCCTTGGATGCTCTATGCAACATAGTAGACACTAGAGATAGTCGTGCAAATAATATAACACATACCCAAAATTATCCCATTTGTTTCTTTCTTTGAATACAAGGGGGTTACATGGTTACATAGTCAACAATCCATGGAAACAATGCCCATGGACCCTCTACACCAAGATAACTTCTTAGTGATCCCATATTTTGTTAATGAATCTGCAACATTCTTCAAAGTTTCCACCTTCATCGGCAACACTTTGTTTTCTACAACCATGTCTCTCAAAAAGTGATATTGAATATCTATATGCTTTGTATTTGAATTATAAGTCAGGTTCTTCACCAGAAAAATTGCACTCTAATTGTCACAATTTATCCTTATAGCTTGTTGTACCAACCTAATACTTGAACACAATATTTTTGACCATACTACTTCCTTACTTGCACAAGTGGTTGTCATGTATTCAACTTCTGTAGTTGAAAGTACCACTACAAACTATCTTTTTCTCATCCAACTAATTTATCCTCCAAACAGGTTAAACAAATACCCGCTTGTAGATCTCCTACGATCCAAATATCCAAGCCAGTCTGCATCCACAAAGCCATGTATGTCCAACACTCTGTCCAATCCTAGTCTTCCTTGGTATCACAATCCATGGCTAGCAATGCCACACAAATACCAGAAAAGCATTTTTACTATTGTCCAATGTTCCTTCTCTGGTTTTGACATATACCTACTCAAAACTCCCACTTCATGTGCAATTTTTGGTCTAGTACAGACCATTGCATACATCAAACTGCCAACTTCACTTGTAAATGGAGAAAGAGTCATGTCCTCCTTCTCTTCATGTGTCTTGGGATACTAAGCCACAGATAAATTTACACCAACAGGAATAGGGACCTTGACCAGTTTACATCCCTTCATATTAAACCTATGCAATATTCTCTCAATATATTTTCTCTTATTTAACTAGAGTTTCCTCGTTTTCCTATCTCTTTTAATTTCCATGCCCAAAATAAAATTTGAAGCACCAAGATCCTTCATGTCAAATTTAGAGGACAACTAAGTTTTCACATCCTGGATATTCTCCTTACTGTTTCCTATCAGCAACATGTGATCCACATCTAATACCAAATAAATCAAATGAGCACCAATTATTTTAAAATACACACAATGATCCTCTTTGCTTTTTGTGAAGCCAAGTCCCAGCATATAAGTATCAAATTTTTTATACCACATACTTGGTGATTTTTTTTATACCATACAGACACTTTTTCATCTTGCATACCATCTCCTTCTTTCCCTTCACAACAAATCCTTATGGCTACTTCATATAGATTTGTTCTTCCATATTCCCATGTAGGAATTTTGTCTTCACATCCATCTTTTCTACTTCAAAATAAAAATAAACAACAACACATAACAAAAATCTTATACAAGTTAACTTGGAAACAGAAGAAAAAATATCACCAAAATCAATTCCCTCAACCTGGGAATAACCCTTTGCTACTAACTGAGCTTTGTATTTCTCCACTATTCCTTCTACAATCAACTTCTTTTTAAATACCCATTTGTTTTCAATAGGATTTCTTCCGGTTGGCAACTCCACTAGATCCCAAGCCTCATTCTTATCCAAGGTTGCCATTTCTTCATCCATGGCCTTTATCCAGAGCTTTCCATCCTCTAAATCCACTACCTCCCTAATAGTTATAGGATCATCATCATTAATAGACAAAGAAAAATTTGAACGGAAATCAGATAGAGTATACCTTTCCAGTAGCCTTGTTTCTCGAACTGATCTCTTCAATACTGGAGTATAAGGATCTTATTCCTCTAATTCTTGTTCTTTTGTAGAGTTTGATTCATCATCCTTTAAATCAAACTCTATTTTCTCTCGTTCTTTCTTACTTGGTAGGAATTCCTATTTAACAAAATCCTTCATTTGTCTAAATACCACATCTCGGCTATATAAAACCTTCTTATTTTCTAGGTTCCAAAGCTTATAACCTTTGAGACCATATTTATACCCAATACATATACACTTTTTAGCCTTCTTATCTAGCTTACTCATATTTTGTTTTGGAACATGAAAATAGGCCTCACATCCAAATACTTTGAGATGTGTGACAGAATGTTTCTTACTAGTCCATGCCTCTTCTAGAGTCTTTTCATCTAGTGATGATGAGGGTGATCTGTTGACCAGGTAACATGAAGTACCCACTGTTTCTTCCCATAATTCTTTCCCTAACCCGACACCACTGAGCATGCACCTTGATTTTTCCATCAGTGTCCTTTTCCTCCTTTCTGCAAATCCATTCTATTGATGTGTATATGGAGTAGTCTTATGCCTTACTATGTTGCACTTCTTACATAATTCTTCAAATTCATTCCCGCTAAAATCTCTGCCATTATCTGTCCTCAACACCTTAATTATTTTCTCTGTTTGATTCTCAATAAGAGACTTAAACTAATTAAACCTTTAAAAGACTTCATACTTATTCATGAGGAAATATATCCAATCATTCTTCGAGAATTCATGTATAAATGAGGCATACTACATAGATTTTGCCAATGATGGAACCGACACAGGTCTAAACACATCACTGTGAACTAGGTTTAAAATTCCTTCTTCCTTCGTTGCATCAGAGGGGAATCTTACCCGATTCTGCTTTCCATATACACAATGTTCACAGAAATAAAAATCTAGAGAGCAGTTAGACATGCATTCAACCATACCTTTACCATGTAGTAGTCAAAGACCGTTTTCTCTGATATGCCCTAGTCTTTGATGCCACAACATAACCTTTTCTCTAGATACTGAATGGTTTCTTTCTTCTTCAACTCCAATATTAGGAACAATGGAACTATTACACCCATCACTAATAGTGCTTCCTTTAAGATTATACAAAGTTAAAAAATGAACTCCCTTTAGAAACACCATTGCTCCTTGAACCATCCTGCAGGTTTTCTTTTCAAATATTGTTTTTACCCTTGCATTGTCCATTTTTCTTACAAAAATAGATGTTTTGTCCAACCCTGAGATATGTAGAACACTAGGTAGTGTTCTAATCCTTCCATCTATGAGCCTCAACTTTACTTTTCCTCGACCTATGATTCTTGTTGTTGATTCATCACCTAGGAAAAGATTACCTCCATCATACCTTTCATATCCACAGAACCACTCCTTGTGGGGAGTCATATGAAAGGATGCACTTGATTCAACCAACCATGCCTCATGATATGCATGTGTGCTTGAAGAAGCTGAGTACATATCCCCTCCTTCTTCTTTGGAGGTCTTTTCTTCTGTAGAAGGAGATTCTTCAGATCCGTTCTTTTTCTCAACTTTGGATATACACTGCTTCTTGTAGTTCCCTTCTTTTCCACATCTCCAACATACCTTTAAAAAATTTCCTGGAGATTAGGATCTTCCCTTCAAATTAGATCTCCCACTTGAGGACTTAGATCTATTTCTTTCTTGGGAGTGTCCTCTTGCAAATAATGCATCCATGCTCTATCCTTCCATGTTCTTTCGTCTCCTCTCCTTAGACAAGTATGAGACCACTTCATCAAACTTAAAGGAATTTTTATTACTACCTATGAAGACAACCATACTATCCCATGATTCTAGTAAAGAGAATAGTAAATTGATACACTTATCTTCATCTAAAATTTTAATATCAACATATAATAACTGACTTACCATAGTATTTAGAGCATTCAAATTCTCTCCCACCGAGTCTCCATCTCTCATCCTCATATTATAAATCTCCTTTCTCCGAAATAGTTTATTTACTAGGGACTTAGACTGATACAACTTCCCCAACTTATCCCATAAATATTTGGCTATATCTTCCTCTGACACATTCAATAATATTGAATCTGAGAGACACAGTTAGATTGTGCTCTTCTCCTTTCGATCCAAATTTTTTCAGTCATTTGTTGAAGTTCATGTAGGTACAGTAGTTCAATCCACCATGATCCACTGATATCTTTCCACCAATAGATCTTCCATCTTGAGCTTCCACACCTAAATTGTTTTCTCATTGAACTTCTCAATCTCAATTTTTGAACTGCTCATCATTTCTTTTCACCTGGAAAATCAATACAACAAATATCCCACTATAACAAGGATTATCATAGTCCTAAGACAAATTCTTGACCACAAAGGCATCCCCCTAAAGCCAGCAAAGATATGATACCAAATGTAGATTTTAACCTTGTACAATATTTTACTGCAAATAGATTTTCAATAAAAGAACAAAAAATATACAATGGAAAACACAAACATTCCACAGATAGTTTTCCCCTGGAAACCCAAACTGGGAAAACTAACATATTCTATATTCATTCATAGTGATACATTGTTTACAATACAATATACATATAGGATCCAAAGACATCCAAAATCCCAAACCAATGAACTGCTTTAGTCCACAACCCTAATTCCTTAACCGAAAATAGAAAACCATCAGAAAAATCTCCCAAGAATGGACATGAATATTGAGGCAAAATGAAAAATGAGGAAAAAATGTGACATGTTTCCGAAGGAAAAAACAATTCTCGAGGTCATTGCCCTTGAACCTTTGCAACCCCTAAGGGGGGGGCCTAGCAGCCCCCCCTACAAGCTAGGTGCAACGTAGAAGCCAATAGAGATATTCATTTAAAGAATATAACACGTACCCAACAATTTCTTCCTACAATTACTCTACTCTGTCCCAAATCGTCCATCAAACTTAACCGATTTTTCTTACAGTTAAGTATCACATGATGTGATTCCAACCAATCCATGCCTATCACTATGTCATAAGATCCTAATATCATGATGTATATATTTTCCTTCAATACAAAGTCTCACAAGTTAATGCTACAGTCTGTAACCTTTGCTCCAACTTTATGTTTGGCACCCGATGCCATTTCTACGTATTTGAACTCATCCTGCTCGAATTCCTTTACCTTAATTATATTTAGTGTTGCACTACATATAAATCTCTCTATAGCACCTATATCTACCAAAATACTAAATTTTGTTTAGTGATTGTACCTAACGTCTCGAGCACAGTGGACTAGTGCTCAGCCTGGCAGTTGTTCACCACTACATGTATCCTGTGGGATTTACTCAAATATCCCACTATAGTAGGTCTCAATGATCCAACCTCTTTGGACTTCTCTATTGGACAATATCATTGGTAATGTGGCTCTCCACATGTCCAACATATGGTCTTTGGTTCAATGCTTCTAGTCCCAGAAGTAGAAGCTACTAGCCTAATAGTCTATGATCCTGGTCTGTTTTGCTGAACATGACTAAAATGTTGATGTTATTGTCGACGACATTGCTGCTACTGAGGTCCTTTGTAAGGATTCCTATGATGAGGAGTCTGTCATCATGGTTTCGAGAACATAGGTCCTCTAGGTGTATCTTGCTGCCCAAAAGTTTGTCTAGATGGTGTCTGATGTTATTGTGATCCTGATGTCATTTGTACAGTTAGTCTAGACAGAGTCTTTACCTGACCCCCATTGTTTAGTTCTTCCTCATCTATGAGGGCCTTCTGAACTACATCATGCAACGTCTGAGGCATGAGGATCCTCACCTTCGCACAAATGTTGAAGATAAGGCCAAGCAAAAACTTGTTGACCTTTAACTTCTCCATGTTCAGATGTGGAGCATACCTAACTAGCTCCATGAACCTGGCCTCATACTTCGACACTTTACAAACACCCTGTCGTAAGGCATTGAGCTCATTAAGTTGGCACTCAATGAATTCCTTGGAAAAATACCTGTCTCGTAACCGTTCCTCGAACAAATCCCATGACACATCTTCAACAACCATGTTTATTTGATGTAGGAGTGTCTTCCACCAACGTAGATCACTCCCCTTCAGTTGGAAGACTGCCACATGACACTTCATGTTCGAGGTGTAATCATGAAGTGTGAAGAACATCTCCATGTTCTCCAACCATGCCTCGACGGATAAGCCATCTGAGGCACCCCAGAACTCAGTAAACTTCACCTTCTCAAGTTCTTTGTGTATGCTACTACTACCATCTAGAGCGTGTTGTGAACACTCATTGGGCATAGACGCTCTTCCGTCATCTCGATCTAGGTGGTTGATTAATCCCTCTGACATCCTCTAGAAGGATCACATCATACCTACCACATCTCCCACAACAACCTGCTCCTTGTCAATAGTCTTCTCCTCTCCCTGGGGTTAGATCCCTCAGTCATGGATATTATCAGATGTGTCACACCTCTTCCTCCAACACCACGTTTTCTACTTCCCCTACATCCTCTAACCATGATTATCTTCATGGAAAATTTCAAAATTAATTAGGGATACATCTTTTAATTATTTAATTGAAACACAGTGGAATGTGTAACGGTCCAATTTCACAGGATTGAACATGATCCAATACCATATGTAACTTCCCCTTTGTTACAACACCAATGTAATGAGTAAAATAGAGATATTTTTTTTTGGGAACATTATTAGAAAAAAATTTACACGACATTAACATACTTCAATAATACACATTCTATTCTCATCTACATCACAACACCACAACAATCAAATTCATAATCACTATCTCTAACAGACTATTTTCATCCCATACAAATAACAACATGTCTACCTTCCCAACCTACTTGCAAGGTTAGGACCTCCAAGACACATAATCAATGCTCAATTCGATGATTCATCTGATTGATTTTGACCACTTAAGGTCTTAGGAATGGGGACTCTTCCGAGGAACATGGAGATATCTACTCCCATAACCAAATCTGGCCTATACTCAATACTAAAATTTGACGGTAAGATACCTAACCATGTCGCAATCAATTGTTCAATACTCACTATTTGAAACAACCCAAATTTACTAAGCTTCTAAAATATTTGTAAAATTTATTAAAAAGGAAATTCACATTTAAATTTTTAAATAACCTACAATTGAAGAGTTCCATATAGAAGAGAAATGCCTATTACCAACTTATACTTATATAATAAAAATAAGTCATTAATACCATATTACAATCTAATTTGTTCATTGTTTGATTGAACCAACAATTTAAATATTTATTCTCTCTTTGTCTTATGAGTTGATGCCATACTTTTTAAATAAATGAATTTATTTAAACCAAAATAAGTCTTAATACCCAAAATAAAAAATTGAATACAATATAAGTATTCACTTAWATATAATTATGCATTAAAATCCAAATTMTGATTCCACCATTTAATGTGTTAACSTTTATATAATCACTYAGAAAGAATATTAATTATCCTTAAAATCCCATAGACTAATCAATGATAACCCTTATGCATATCAACTAAACAAATAAAGAATATTAATTATCCTTAAAATCCCATAGACTAATCAATGATAACCCTTATGCATATCAACTAAACAAATAAAGTACACTCCTAAAACATTTTCACTTGCAAATTCYGATCAATAAAAACAAGAGTATAAATATTAACTAAGAATCAATGCCCAAGATAACACTTCATCATTGAAGGACTGCTCCAATTATTTAAGAAGTATTTGTAGATTTGATACAAGTTCGTGCACATTCTAATGTGTGGTTGAGAACAACTTCAAATCATTACTCTGACGTGAATTAGGGATGCGAGTCAGTTATTTTCAACATCCTATCCATTCGACACCCAAACAAAACCTTACATTCTCATTACGAGTAATTGGTACTGAATGAAAATAATTAGCTTAGATTAGGAATCAATAAATTATGAATGGTTGATTATGGAGTATCCTTAATGAAGGTGAGAGAAGTTATCATATCCGTGATAGGTTAAGGTATTTAACAGACCATCGTTAAATCACCAAATTGATGTCTCCAACCCATGAAGCCACATGTTCTACTTGATCAAGTAGTAGAATAGACTCAGTAGCACTCTAATTCAAGAGTTACGCTTATCAATCTTTTAATTATAATATCACTTTACCAAAATATCCCACACAACGTCAAGGTTAATAACTCGCACCGAGATATAACAATACTTGGCGCAACGACAAGTGAAATGATAACAAGACAATAACTCAATGATAAAAGAATCTAATTTTTTTTTTGAGGAATCCAAGTGTATTTATTCCTCATTCGTACTGAATGATCCAAGAAATAAACGATACAATAGTCATTAAAAATGGATATTTAGTTTACAAATTATACAAAAAAAAATGAAGAAAAGAGGTAAGTCAGGAAATCAAAATGGAAGGAATGATGTAATCAAATTACATCTACTATAGTTGAACTATCAGTCTGAATTTCAATCCCCTTCTAGGCGATTGATGAGGAAGGATCTTTAAATGAATAATTAGAATTAAATTAGACATAAAAGATTGGCACAAGCTGAGTTAACATTTTGTTGAAAGATTAAAATATAATTATCAACGATAACAATATGTTCAAGATTAAAATATAATTATCAACGATAACAATATGTTCAAGAGTTTGACAATTTAATTAAGGATTTAATTAAAGCGATCATTGGATCTGAGACAAAAAAATCCGAAATTCAATGGATTTTATCAAAACCCAATCATCACTGTAAAAAAAGATTGAAGGGTCTGTCAATGTCCTTTGTTCATAAGGAGGACATAACACCCTATCAACCTCCAAAAATGAGTACCAATTGATAAAAAATTCACGATCGACTATCTTAGAATCCGATCGAAAGATTAGGTGACGCAATTTAATTCAAGCCAAGCCAATTTAATCGTAAGATTAAATGAATATTAATCACATGGATCAAATTTTATTGGACTTCAACATAAGATCACAACTTATATGTAAGTGTGTCTTGTATAATTACAAAAGAGCGCTATAGTGTTGTCAAACATTTAATCGTAACCTGTAGTGATTGTTGTATTAGAAATCCATTAAGAGAGTTTTTATTCTTGTCATTCCAATGTTTATATTGCTGGATTACTGAGAGGGGGGTGAATCAATAATATATAAATAATCCTTTTTAACCACAAAATGCAAGTGTTGGCATAGGGGCAGACCCAGGGTTCAACACTTCAACAACGCACCAACAAAACCTTAACTATCAGCCCTTTCGGCAACACCTGCAGAGAAGATGAAATCTCACCCGAGGTAGAGGAAGGGGTGGTTGGAGGACTCCAGTGTATGGAACCTTAGCTGGGACACAGGTCTGTGATTGTAACACCTTAACAGAGCACTTAGCAGTTATAGTTCATTAGTATTCAACCTTCGTTTATAGCGCAGACAAAACCCTAATAAAAGAGTAGCACAATATTTAACTATATCTAACACATTTAAGCACCTAGCATGGAGGAATATATCAGATCTAACACTCATTCATATCACTAAGCACTAAGCTATCATATCATGTTCATCTAAGCATACATTGTTATACTAAGCATTAACCATATGAACAATAAAGAAATAACAATGTACAAAGCAACCATAACATAGGATATACATGGTTCACCCCCATCCTGGGGCTACATCCACCAACTTTTCTCTTCTTTATTATCTGCAGTCAAGCTTGTTACAGGCACATAGCATAAACACCTTGCTTTGCAGAGGACAAGAGATCTGCACACATCTCTCCAGATACTCCTTCCCTGATTTAGATCAAAACACATAGCCTCCTTACACAGTCTGTGCACACAACACTATAGATGACCCGCACTCATATTTACAGCCTCAATATACACTAAGCACATAACCTCTTACAATTACTTGTACTTAGCACCTAGCATCACACATATGTCTATATCATCCTTCGTGCCTCTTCTTACATCACCTAGACATTAACTTATACATTAAAAAAAGGGCCTAAACATGGGCTAAACCATGGTTTGACATCCCCATACTTGTTACATAAGCCCAAATCCAAAAAATCCCTAAAAAGGGGTTGAGATTCCGTGATCTCTTCTTTGAATTGTGCTCCACCTTCGACATCATGTCGAAGTCCCAAAATAGGTCAAACCTGACCAAGGATCTCCAAAACTTGGTCAAGGTCAAACAACAAGTGTTATATCAATGTAGCATTATCATCCAATAGTTGTAGAGTAAATAAACAATGAACAAATGAGAAATCATACACATACACAGTACACTAGTGTTTTTACGTGGAAACCCAAAGTGGGAGAAAACCACAGAATTATTTTTCTTATGTTTCTTTAATAATTACATTAATTGGAAGCACCAAATTCCTTTGTTTTCCAGTTGAAACTAGAAGGAGGCTCCAACCCTCTAGTTTCTCAGGCTACACCATGAAGGAAGCTCCAACTCCCTGATTCTCTGGATACAACCAGAAGGAGGCTACAACCCCCTAGTTTTTTATGATACAACCTGAGGGAATATCCAAATCCCCAATTCTCTTGCTACAACCAGAAGAAGGTTACAACCCCCTATGATCTTAGACTAAAACTAGAAGGTGGATACAGCCACCTATTCTTTCCTTGTCCTTGCCCTGATGTAGAAAAAGAATGATGGTACCACTGTCACACTATCACTATGAGATATACTATTGTAAACTTGTACGAATCAACATGTAATCAACATGTAACAACCTATACCAATAACATGTGCCAAAATGTACCGTACATCAATCTATACCATAAACTAGTGCATCAACCATGCACCAACTATGTACCTCAACCAAAATCCATCATCAATTTCATCATTCAAATCTGATTTGTAACTCTATCATAGACCTAGTCTATATGATCACATACCTGGAAACCTTCCTTAACTTTAACAACAAGAGACTAACATTTTCATCAAACTTTACTTTAGTCTCACATGACTAATTTTGGATTAGTCACCAACCCTAACTTGAAATAATCATAACTGTGTACATGTAATGAATAAATATATGAAAGTAGTACAAAATGTTTGTCAGTGTCTTTTATGTAATTCCTCCAAGTTTCACTCCTTGGAACCTCTCATAAAAGGAGTTATAGCAAAAATGACATACCTTGTTGAATTCTGACTTATTCTAGAGAGAAATCTTGTAGAGCATTCCCCACACATAATATTTGTTGTATTGGATCTGAAAATTGTACATAGAATACTGAAGATTGTGCTCTATCCAATACATTTTTTCTTACTGAATTTGGATCTATTATGAAGAAATTATGACGTTTTTACCTAAAACACATCTTTTAGACTAGTTTCAAGAGCAGCTACAAACCCTATTTTCCACGGCGTGTAACTCCAAAAATACAAAGACCCACAAGCTAAAAAAAAATTCACAGATACTTGTATATTTTTCCTCAATGGCCTCTGAATTTTGTAGTATGAATCATTATAGAAGAACTGTTATGGAAACAATGGTGAGATGACTTGTAAATAACGTACCTTAGAAAGAATCATCAAAAGAATTTATCCTCCATCGAATTTCGGCCTTCTTTACTTCACCTTCCATATGAAATTCGCCTTAGATATCCTTTGGTTACCTCAGTCACTTATAGATATTCAATATTCTCAACTGTGATTAAAAATGTGAGACCCTTGCCTTTTATTTATACTTTCATGTAGCTTCCTCATGTTGTTACCTTCTAACCATCTTAACCCACTTTCCTTATTTTATGTCTAACCCACTTCTAACCACTTAGTAATTTCTCCATTAAATTTATTATTTAAATAAGTTCTTTTGAATCCACTTTGACTTATAGTACACTTGTCACTTAAGTTTATTATTTAAATTACGTTCTAACCATCTTAACCCACTTTCCTTACTTTATGTCTAACCCACTTCTGACCACTTGTCCACTTAGTAATTTATCCATTAAATTTATTATTTAAATAATTTCTTTTGTATTCACTTTGACTTATAGTACACTCATCACATCACTTTATTATTTAAATAAATTCTTCTTTGCAACCACTTTGACTATATTTGACCTTTTGGGGCTTCTAGATGACTCATGAGGGTTCTCCAACTTCACATGGACATAACTATCTAACCGTGAGGAGTTATGTGACGTTCCAAATACCATCGAAAATGGCATGACATGTATTATCCATATAGAATAGCCTTACCAGAAAATGTATCAAAACTTATACCATTATCCATAAAACAAACTTGGGTTCATTACCCAAACCTTTCTGCTACCAGAATTCGCTACCAGACTTTCTACAAGGGTTGAAATCAATGACAACCAACCGAATTAATCAACAATCTCCCCCTTTGGCATTGATGGTAAAACTCTTATGCAATATTGAATTCATATCACTCATGCTCCCCTAGTGACCATCGCTCCCCCTATAACCATGCCTCTGTGATCTTTATCCAAGCATTTACCTTTGCATCTGATAAATCTCTACTCCTTTGTCATCAATGGAAAAGGTATTTTTTCATCCGAGGCTGCTCCCCCTAAGTGAACTCTTCCTTAAACTGAACTCCCAAACCAAATTGTCCTCTTTATGGTGCTTCCTCCCGTAAATCTAAGACATATAAGATAAGCATTCAAAATCATTCATTTTGGAGTAGAAATTATTCCGAGTCTCTGACAAAGATACTTAAAGGCTTCTCTTGGAAGCGGTTTTGTAAAGATGTTTGCCACTTGTTATTTTGTTCCCACATATTCAACTCTGATGTTATTCTCTGCAACCTATTATCATAGAAAGTGATACTTGATTGGAATGCACTTTGTCTTGGAGTGCATCACTGAGTTCTTTCAGATACTGATGGTGCTTGTATTATCACAATAGATTGGAATGGGCTCATCATACTCAACCTGTATATCTGTCAGAGTTTGTTTCATCCATAGAACCTGTTTACAACATCATGCTGCTGCAATATACTCTTCTTCGGCTGTAGATAAAGATATTGATGATTATTTCTTTCTTATCCAAGATACTAAACACTCACCCAAGTAGAACACTGCTCCACTGGTGCTTTGTCGATGATCAATGCAACCTACCCAATCTGCATCTGTGTAGGAAATAAGTCATAGATCATTTCCTTTTGGATACCATAATCCAAACTCTTTTGTTCCTTTGAGATATCTGAAAATCCTCTTCACTGCTAATACATGTGATTTCTTTGGTGATGCTTAAAATTTTGCCACCTGTCCAACTTCCTGCATTACATCTGGTCTGGATGTTGTCGCATATACTAAGCTATCAATCATCAACCTATATTTTCTCTGGTATTTAGAATTGGAATCATCATCTTTTCTCAACTTGCAACTGGTTTGCATAGGAGTGGTAACTGGTTTGCAGTCTTCAATTATGAACCTCTTTAGCATTTTGATGATATACTTAGTTTGAGAAATAAAAATTCCTTGGTTCCTTTGACGTATCTAAAGACCCAAAAATAAGGATAGTTCTCCAAGTAATGACATTTCAAATTCATTCTACATATCCTTTGCAAATTTTGGCTTAACCTGTCATTAGTACTTCCAAAAACAATATCATCAATATAAACTTCAATTAATAAAATACCATCTTGAGTTACCATGATGTAGAGGTTGTTGTCTGTAGTTCCTTTTCTGAACCCTGCCTATTGTAGATATTTATCCAATCTAGAGTACCATTCTCTAGGCAACAGTTGTTCAATGTAGAATTCTTCTTCAAGTTCCCCGTTTAGAAAAGTTGATTTCACATCCATATATGTCCATACTGTTCAATAATTTGCTACACAACTATCCATAATTTTGACTCATATGTCATTTAAATATCATGAAGTACTACTACAATTGAATAATCTATCATATCATACTTCCACTAACTGAATGCACTGAATCTGTCTACTYAAATTATACAAGCTGCTCAAAGGATAGTTCTCTAGTCTGTCTCAGCTACCACATAGAATCCCCTTGTCTATTATTCATATTATCTGGGAGTCTCTAAGCCGGATGGCTCAGAACAATTCCTTCTTTGAAGTGTATTCATCATCATATTCATTAGTAAATTCACCATCTCTCTCAGCTATGAGTTCTTTCTTTCTGTCTGTGGATTCATATTTCACTACAGTTCCTAAAAGTACAATCTCTTGAACCTATTCCTTATTTACCTGTCATTCTTTTCTTTCAGTTATTTTCCAAATCTTTCTGTATCTAACATATTTCCTTTTCTCTACAGAATTTTCTTCATCTCATTTTATTTCCAATGTTTCAATCTCTAGGACCTGGTCTTTGTTCACTTGTTCTTCGTGTTTTGAACAACCAATGTCAACATACCGAATATGTTTCTTCTTCTTAGCTTGTAGAGAAATTTTCCATAATTTATTTCTATAGTAATTCTTCTTTATTATTCATGTTCTCTTCTGAGGCTCATGTCTACGACTGTTGTTGTTCTGTTGTGGTTCTCTAGGAGGGACTGTCATTCTACAATCTTTGGCCATGTGTCCAAATTTATTTCCATTGTATCATTCCCTTTCAACGCTCAATGATTCAAAATTTTTCTATATTTTTCTTTGTGTTTCACTAGGCCTTCTTGGATAACCATTTTGTGTATGAATTTCAAAGTTGTTTATTTTCCTGCTATTAGCTCTGCAATTTACAACTTTATGTCCAAAATTATTGCATGCATAACATAAACCCAAAAAGATAGTTTGATACTTTGGAGTTGAATATCTTCTGAAAGGAGTTACTATTATGAATCCTTCGTCTTCCTAAGGCCTATTTGTTTCTGTCAGTCGTTCATTCTAAAATCTGAATCTTCTCATTGGAGGAGTGTCCTTGTAATCTTCCTTGTAGGTCTTCCTATCCCCTTTGATTGTTTCTGCATAACGTTTTTGATATGTTTCATGTTTTTTTGCTTTGGAGCTTGATCCCTTTTTTGTCTGATTGTATCCAAGTCT